>WTSP01003810.1:6437-19221 GCA_025331215.1 Actenoides lindsayi | reverse complement strand
ATCAGTCTAAATATAGATAATTTAAAAAAACGTGGAAGAAAATAATAGAAAGTAACTAAAAAAAATTAAAAAAAAAAAAAAAAAAAAAAAAGAAAAAAAAGCAAAAAAACAAAAAAAAAGCCAACCCCCTAGCTAAATCAGTAGGTGAGTGGCCTACTTTTAATGATAGAGAAGAAAAATGTATTCCTTTTTAAAAGCAAAGCATTAGGCTTTACAGTTGACATAAAAGTATTCTACTGATTCACACTTAAAGGCTTAAACACTAAGTGATGCATCTTCATCCTTGATACCTGATATTACTAATCTCTAAGACAACGTATTTTCTATGCATACTAATACGCTTCTTTTCACATACAGCAGCGTACTTAACCTTCTCTCCCTGTTATTACAAGCCCAGTTAAATGATCTAATGCTGTTTTGTGTAACATGGATTTGCATATCTAAAGGTGTTCCCGTATAGCTTAGAGAATATATTTAAGTAAAATCTTGTCAATGCTGAGAACATTTGAAGGCCCTCAAATGTGCCACAGAGATTGTATTTATGAGGAGAAAGTTTTTATTCCCCCCGCCCCTCGTCGATCTTAGTGCAGATGTGCTTTGTATCTAAACTAGGGAACTCCCGATTTTAGCATCAAAGTATTTCTCCTGCTTAGAGATTTATGAATTGGAAGCAGATTTCAGTCTGTTTTATTAGATGTGCATGTAACACATTGTAGCCACTTCTCTGATTCCTAGTGACTAAATTCCTTTAGTTTTGATACCAGAGAATTGGTTTTGCTGGGTTTTCTCATATACACCTTTGCAAATGGCAAGTTTGAAGATGGCAATTTCCTTAGAGGATTTCTTCTTTCCTTCTAATCTGCTCTGATTTTTGAAGGACAGTTATAGGGGTTAGGAGTTCCTTTTCTCAGTTGAAAACTTCTGGATTGCCATTAATTTCCCAACAAACAAAAGCTAAATTAAGCAGTTGCCTTTTTTCTCATGTCTTTGTTTGTCCTTGCCAGTCTGTTCCCCAGAAGAATAATTAGTGATTAGTTTCTTGATGTGTATTTCTTCTTGTGCTACTTGCAGCTAAATGATCCTTTCCCATGAGGTAATAATTATTCAGCCTAATAGAAATGGAAAGTGAACAAAAGTAGGTATTAGGCCTTCACAAGAAATTATTCATTTGCATTGTATCTACAAAGGTGTCAGAAAAGGTGTTTTGGGTGGTGAAGGCTGTGAGAGCTGGCATTCTGCTGGACTGTGGAGACATACAGGCTCCTGTAGAAGTCTGATAATTATTTTTTAAAAGTTAAATCCTATGCTCTAAAATATAGTCTTCTCCCTGTAAATTACAGCACTCCAGAAGTAGGAGTATTTCTATGCTTGATTTAACTCTATCAGAAAATAGCTGAGTTGCATGAGAACATAATCTCAGAAAATGTGCAGTGCAGTGAAGTTTTATATAGGGTTAAATGCAAGAGTGTGTGTGTGTGTGTGTGTGTGTGTGTGCGCGCGCGCGCACGTGCACGTATGTCTGCCTTTACTAACCATGTGCATACATTCAGGCCTGGCCTTTTAAAATTCTTCCCTTCCTCCCTGATACTCTCTGGTCTATCTAAGTAATTTCACTGAAAGTCATGAAAGTCTAGAATTTAAAAGCCAGGACCACATAACACACACAGAAGGATATGGTTGGGCATATTCAGACAGAGTAGCAGTCTAGTATTTGATCGGTGAGGATGACAGACTTGATTATGGAGCATCTATAGGTACAGTATTGTGTATTTCTGTCTGTGCTTGGATTATATTGTAAAATGTTACGTACTTGAAATCTATTTTGTGGTTTGTCTAACATTTATAAACAACTCTGGGAAGAATTAAAAAAGGTTTTATTTCATGGAGACTAAGGGGAAAATATACCTGTAACTTGAGCCTTATCTTTGTACAGTGAATTTCACATTTCTATATGTCAACATCCTGATTGTTTTGTATGTTGATATGATGGCAAGAATCCCTAATAAAAATACACTGGAGAAAAGCTTTCTGCAGTTATGAAAATTCTTATGGTGAAAGATGTTTTGTAAATAATAGTTTTATGTTGAGAATTAGTCAATACATGATACAGAACAGATTTCTTAGGATTCTAACCATTTTTTACATACTTTTTTTTATTGTTATTCATCAGTTGGAGAGACCTAAGAAAATGCTTTAAAATAAGGTGTTAGTAACATGGCTTCAAATGCATTAACCAAGGACCTAATGATATGCCCACTTATCACATACAAGTTAGTCACAGTATCTTATTTGCCCCAGAATAAAATTGCTACACACAGATTTCAAATAGAGAAATCTGGTTTCAAAGTCAGTCTCTGGCTGTAGACATATGACTGCAACCTTTTTGTAGGAAAGTCTGGCTGGAGTGTTATGCAAGCAAAGCTGTGCAGCTTTTGGATGGAGCGTGCTTACATTAAGTTGGTTTGTAGCTTGGACAGCACGGAAGTATCTAGTAAGGAACATACATTCTGCAAAGAGGCAGAACATAGCTTGGGAAGTAAAGTCAGAGAAACCGTGTCTACTTTGTGAGCACATAAAACATTGAGATGTAGACGTGTCTGCATGTACTGCTTAGAAAATGCCAAAATCTAAATGGATTCTCTGACAATTTGGAATGTAAAGGTCCAGGACTATAGAGTACAGGTAGATCTATTTATTCAGTTAAAACAGGGTAGGTTATAACACTGCCTTCAAAAGAATTTGCATTCCTGCTTTAACATAACAATATAGTATATTGTCCTTCGCGTTGTTTCCATGCTAATTACAATTTATTGTTGCGTTCTACTTACCATGATTTTTTAAATAGTTTGTGCACTGTGTAGAAATTCAGCATTTATCATAAATTCTCTCTGAATAATGACGCACAAAAATTCACTAGAATTACAACTCACTGAAATGTCAACGTGCATTTGAAGAAATCAGGCTCCATTAATTGGTCCTAATGGTTGCTAGAGGTAACTCTTAGAACTTGACAACAGCCATGTGGGCCAAACTAGACACCACAAGCACTGGAAGGCAAGAAACTTCTGGAAATCAAGGTATGCTTCTCAACTTTTGTTTTGTTGGGTTATTTGTGGTTTTGTTTAAATGCCAAAAGAAGTAATTGTCTCTTCTGTTTGTGTGGATTTGCTGTAGGTTTTCTTACAGTTGTGTTTTTGTGGAAAAAAGCCTGTGAAACACATTGTGAAAATCTCTAGCATTACAGCTTTTAAATGTCATGCTACCAGACTTTGATCCCCATATCCTTATGTCTTTCATTCCGCCCCTCTACAAAGGCGAATCCCTTATCAGCCTTATCCTCAGAAATCTGTAGGAGCTGCTCTGACATTCTGAAGCTGTCTTACTTGCTGTTGTTTTCTTTTAAGGCAGGATACTGCTGTTCATCTCATCCAGATGAACTCCCTGCAGCAGTTCCATTTTACACCGTTACAAAGGTTAACAGCTTGACCTTTACACGTCTTGTCACTCCCCCCTAAAAAACATGAGCAGTATCTGTCCCTGTGAAGTGATGCTTAATGATGGAGCAGAAATTTAAAGTTGTGGCATAGCTTTTATCTCAAAAGTTTTGTGGCTATAACCAACCACAGCTCAGTGCTTCTGCATTACAATGAAGAACAATAAGGCATTCATTTCTTCTTCAGTCATGTAGTATAGGAGTGCAAAAAATGGTTATAAAAATAAAAATGAAATATGAGCATGAAAAATTAGTTGCTCCAGTTATTTCATTCTGACTTTCCCATGTTGCATCTGTCAATGAAGTTACATTTGCTGAGCTCATGAAATGGCAGACACTTCAAAGAAGTTAAGTGGCCCCTAGAATTGTCATCAGTGTGCTGATGAACAAATACCATCTGCTAACTGCTAGTCACAAAAAATGAGAAGATTAATTGGTTTAAATGGACTAGAAATTGACATGAAAAAGGTCACACTTATTTGATTGAAGAATAATTAACTATATTGATTGAATAGGACATGTATTAACTGGAAAGAGCTGTAGACAGAAGAACTGGGAACGTCTCTCAATTGCAATCCTATATATCCTATTTAGAACATGTAATAAAAATATCTACTGCATGTAGATAATCTTCTGAAACATACAGTTTTAAAAGTACTTCAAAATATTTTTTTCCCACTACTGTGCACAGGAATAGTTTCCTAAAAATAGTGTTGAGAAGGCTGCAGGTATTTTTAAATTAACTTCTAGTCCAATGAACCTGGCAATAAAAATGCAAATGTCACCTAGTGTGTCCACTACTTTTCTCAGATCAAATCTGCAAACTACTTCTCCCACAGATACACTTTAGGTGTGGGAAAAAATTAATTTCTGCTGATCTGTGTTACACTCACTATGACCTTACTTACTTTGATAAAACAATAGGTAGAATAACCGCCAAGGGCTTTATACTCTGCTTCACTGCAATGTAAACTAATTAAGTGAGATGAAAGAAACAGGATAAAAAACTAACTCTGGCCTTGACCAGATTTTGGCCCAGCACGGATGAAATAGACCAACTGCGCATGCACTCCAAAACGAGTCTCAGAGAGTTCTTCCTCTCCGTATTTGTGCAGTAACAATATGGCAACCCAGATAGGACTCTTCTCCTGAACCTCGATGGATCCTGAGATCACAGGACCCTTCACCTGGCAGCAAGGGATTCTGGCAGAAAGTCTTCAATCACTGGATTGAAGAGCTTGGAGCAAGACTCCTGGTAATAAAAGGCAGTCTTTTGGAATTCTGGTTGCCTGCCTGTAAGATGTGGTAAAAACTTTGCAGGGTTGGGCTAAAATATACCTTAGGGGTTCCATTCCCCCCTTGGTTATTAAATTTGAGAAAGAATTGATGTTGTCAATAGGAATAATAGTAATAATTATAGTAATAATTACTTGTTTTCTTAGGATAGTGATTTGCTGCTGTAAGTGTCCAACTGTAGTAGTGTGCATTTGAAAATGGGCAACAAGTTGATGACAGCTGAGGGAGTTCTGGAAAAGTCTCCCTTAGGATGTGTATTAAGTCACTGGAGACAAATTGCCAGATCTCCAGGAGGTTTTGCAAAGTGGATGGACTTAATAAAGTATTGTAACCAGTGGTGGCCCCTCTATCAATTAGAAGACGGCAAAAAGTGGCCACAAAAATGTGACTTTGAATTATAACACTTTGTTGAAGTTAATGTTATGTCTGCGCGGGGAAGGAAAATGGGATGAGATTATATATTCAGAAATGTTTTTCTCCTTACAATGGCACTTGGAGTGGCAAAAGGAATGTGGAATTAATTTGCCACCTTCTGACCCTTTGGTTCTGGCATTGGAAAAAGGATAAACTGGGGAAGGGTCAAAACAAAAGATCAGGTAAATGTGGTATGTTAAAACAGGAGGACCAGGAGGAAGACTTAGAAATGTTAGTAATCCCAGGGTGAGGCAAAGAGGTGACAGAGGGGAGGGGATAGAGACAACCCATGTAGGAAAAGATGAGACTGAGGCAACTGAGGTTCAAAAAGATATTATAGGGGAAGCAGCAGCAGGGTTTAGCCCCATAGCTGGAAGAATGAGAGGAAAAGCAGAAGTAATTCAAGTTCCTTTGAGATAAGCCGTTAAAAATGAAGGACAGGAAACTGTTAAGGTCCCATTTTCTATAACTCATTTGAATAATTGGAAAATAGCTGTTGGAAATTATAGAGAGGATCAGGATAGATCAGCAAATGCATTTGAAATGACAGTTAAGACCCAGGATCCAGATTGGAGAGATATAGAAGCAATCATGCAAGTACTATTGATAATACAGAAAGAGAGAAGATCAAGAGAGCCACTAGAATACATGCAGAAGCACTAATTATTTCACATGCTCTACAAGGGACAGTGGAGAACCACTTACCATCAGCAGATCCTGTGTGGGATCTCAGTGACTGTTGGGAAAGGAGACTCCTAACTCAGTATCAGAAGTGGATCTTTGTGGTGACTGAAGACACGGACCCCGATTTCAGCTGAGACAGAACTGGAATCCCTTTATCATTCTAACGAGCTTCCCTGAATATTTCTCTGTTTGCTGATATTTACATTGGCACCTCCTCATTACCTGGCTTAGCTCTTCTGCTGGATATCTTTAAGAGTCATGTACTCTTCATCAAGCACCTGCTCTGTGTCAGAGCACAGCTGTTTGCCTTTTCTTAATACTAACACGGAGAGCATCAGAGCCAATCAGCCACAGGTTCCTGGTTTAAAATACTATCAACATTCTTGCCTAGCCAGGCAGGTACACAGCTCCTGCTTGTTCAGGATCCCTGACAGTCCTGAGCTTCCACTCTCCCGCCTATGACTGTCAGCTGGCCTGATACACCTCAAAGCCAACAGTCCAAGGCAAACAGCACATGTGAGTAGCAAGGGGGCCTGCAGAACACACGGGCCCTGCATGAACCACAACATGAGCCGCACTGGTCGAATTGCCTTCCACACATCTTATTTGGAATCAGGAATGCTATAACTAAGGCATTTAATATGTCCAAATTATATGAAATTAAACAAGATCAAAAGGAGTCCCCCACAGATTTTCTAAACCAGCTACAGGAAGTGGCCCACAAATTTACTAATATTGACCTGGATTTGGAAGAACTGAGGAATCAGTTAACTCCTCTTGTTTATAAGACAGTCATCTGATGATATTAGAAGGAAGATCCAGAAGTTACAAGAAGCAGATGCTAGGGATTGGGAAAAATTATTGGATGTAGCATGGACAGCATAAAGAACGCAGATGTGCAAAAAGAGAAAGAATACTCATGACAAAGATAGTGGAAGGAGAATACCCTCTCTCAGAGGAAGGGGATGGGGTGAGCTCCCGAGAAGTGAAGTTAAATTGACACAACTAGGAGAAAATCAGTGTGCTTACTGCAAGCAGGAGGGGCACTGGAAACAGGAGTGTCCTTCTTGAAAGTGAAAAGAGTGCGAGATAATCCTTTGTTTTCAGTTGACCAGGATTGAAAGGGACAGGAGGACTCTTTCCCAGCAGAAACTCTGGTTACAGCTAAGCTGGGGAAGAGAAAATTTGAATTTTTGGTAGACACAGGGGCCACTTATTCAGTATTAAATACAAAAGAAGGAGAACTAAGCTCTAATAATAGAATTATTATTGGTGTAACAGGGTCTTGTGAAACACAGCCCTTCTTTAAGCTGTTAATGATGAGATTAGGGAAACAACTCATCAATTCTTACATGGGCTCAGCTCCCCAGGGCGACTCTTGGGAAGAGATTTATTAGAAAAGTTAGAGGCTGAGATTAAATTTAAAAAGGGTGAAGTAGAAATTTTGATCCCAGAAACTAAATTTGTTGAAGTAGTTTCTTTATTACTACAGGATGTAAGACCTGAAAAGAAAGAAATACCACAGGAAGTGAATGATGCAGTGATTCCCATTGTGTGGACTGAAGAAATCCCAGGAAAATCTAAGTGAGCAGAACATGTAAGAATAAATCTCAAACCAGGATCATCTCTGGTAAGACTGAAGCAATATCCCTTAAAATTAGAAGCTAGAAAAGGACTATTGTCGTTGATAGAGAAATTTATATCTTACGGGTTATTAGGGGAATGTGAATCAAAATACAATACTCCTGTCTTACCAGTTAAAAAATCTAATGGGAAGGACTATCAGTCCAAGATCTGTGAGCAATAAATCAAATAGTTCAGGATATACATCCTGTTCTAGCCAATCCATACACCCTACTAACAACCTTGAGAGGAGAACAGGGGTGGTTTATGGTTTTAGATTTAAGAGATGCCTTTTCCTGCATTCTGGATGTTGAAAGCCAAGAGTTTTTTGACTTTGAATGGGAAAATCCTGAAACAGGCCAAAAGACTCAATTTACTTGGCTGGTTTTGCCCAAGGCTTCAAAACTGGTCCAACAATTTTTGGAAAGCAATTAGCCAAAGAGTTACAACTTTGGAGGAAAGAAAATAATCAAGGAACTGTGCTGCAATATGTAGATGATCTTTTAATTGCTGCAGAAATGAAACAACAATGCCTCTCTTTGACCACAAACCTGATAAATTTTTTGGGACTCAGTGGATACCAAGTGTCAAGGAACAAAGCTCAGATTGAACAAGAAGTGGTGACTTATTTAGGCTTTGAGATTCTAAAAGGAAAAAGGCGACTAGGGCCTGAACAAAAAAACCCAACAATTTGCCATCTTCCAGAGCCCTCTGCTTTAAGAGAACTGAAAGCAATTCTTAGGAATGGTTGGATGGTGCCATCTGTGGATTGCTAACTATGGGTTGTTGGAAATGTTAAAGGTCAAAATGGATATCTTAATTGGACCGATGACAGTGAGAATGCATTTGAACAACTAAAACAGGCACTAATGGAAGCACCAGCTCTGGGACTCACAGATCTTGCGAAATCCTTTGAACTTTTCACTCATGAATAGGAAGGAGGTAGCCCTCAATGTTCTGACCCAATTTCTGGGACCACAATGGTGAGCACTAGTGTATTTTTCTAAACAACTGGACAATGTAAACCAGGGGTGGCCTGGCTGTCTTAAAGCAGTAGCTGCAACTGTATTATTAATTCAAGAAGCTCATAAAGTTACAATGGGCCAAACAATAATGGTGTATATTCCACATATGGTAATCACTGTGCTAGAACAAAAACGAGGTCACTGGCTGGGTCCTAGCTGCATGCTAAAATACCAGGTGTTATTGTTAGAGAAAGATGACATATGTCTCAAAAGGACCTCAAGCATTTACCCTGCTACATTTCTCTCAGTGGATTGGGTAGAAGGAACACCAGAACATTAGAGTTTGCAGACTATCAAAGAAGTCTAGTCCAGCCAGCCTGACTTGAAGGATACTTCACTCAAAAATCCACATTGGGAATTATATACTGATGGGAGCAGCTTTGTTTGAGATGGAAAGCTAATGTCTGGGTACTCTATAACTACCGTTGGCAAGGTAGTAGAATCACAAACCTTGCTTCAACAGTATCTACGCAGAAAGCTGAGTTGATAGTCCTCACAAGAGCACTGGACTTAAGTAAAGGAAAACGAGTCAACATCTGGACAGACTCCAAGTATGCCTTCAGCATAGTCCACGCCCATGGAGCTATCTAGAAGGAGAGGGACTGTTAACCATGCAAGGCACCATAATTAAATGTGCTGCTCAGGTCCAAGAATTACTGAAAAGCATCCAAAAGCCAACACAACTTGGCTATTATGCATTGCAGAGCTCATCAGATAGGGAAAAAACATTCCACAATTAGGCAAGTGATTGGCAGACAAAGCTGCAAAAGAGGCAGCAGAAAAAGGTATCCTAGAATTAATACCAGAAAAACAAATAGCTTTACCAGATGAACCACCACAATATCGTGAGAAAGATAATGAAATGATAATCAAATTACAGGCCGAGAAGCGAGATAAAGGATGGGCTATTACGCTCACTAGGCAAATAATAATACTCCCTATATTAATGAAAGAAACCGTTAAGAGAGAGCATAATAAAACACACTGGAGAACAGGAAATTTAAGAAAACATCTTCAAAAAGTAATACTAAGTAGGAAAATTGTGGAAATAATCAATCACTGAGAGATGTGAAATTTGTCTTAAGAATAATTCAAATAACAATAACAGGCCAATCTCTGGAGTTACTAAACAAGGAAATTCTCCCAGACACTACTAACCAATAGATTTTACTGAATTACTTAGGAAAGAGGAATATAAATATCTTTTAGTCTTAGTAAATACTTTTAGCAAATGGCCAGAAGCTTTCCCCTGTCATACCAATAAAGCAAGGGAAGTAGTTAAGATATTATTATAAGAAGTAATTCCCAGATTTGGTGTACCTTTAGGAATGTAGACAACAGATCCCATTTCGTTGTTAATATAATTACACAGTTAAGTACAATTTTGTCTATAACCTGTGATTATCACACTGTTATAGACCACAGGCAAGTGGAAAGATAGAAAGCATGAACTACACTATTAAGCAACAGATTAGTAAAATTTGTCAAGAAACATCCATGTCATGGACTCAAGTGTTACCCCTAGCTTTATTAAGAATAAGGATCTAGCCGCATGGAAGGAAAGGCATCAGTCCCTGTGAGGTGTTATATGAACGGCCTTATTAGATGCCACAGATTCCAGGTGCAACCTATATAACAGGGGAAACAAGTTTAAAAAACTATCTGATCTCTTTAGGAAAAACTTTAAAGGAACTCCAGTGACACATTGTCATGAACAGATGCCTGTAACTAGACACGCCAGTGCATCCTTTCCAGCCTGGATCTATATGAAATTGTGGAACTCAGAACCCCTGACAGAAAAGTGGAAGGGACCTTTTCAAGTATTACTAACATACACTGCTATAAAGGTTTGGGGAAAAGGACCTCAGATACATTATTCTAGACTAAAGAAAGCCCCAAACCCATGGACAAAAAGCAATATTCCCCTCTTAGATTAAAACTGACACTATCATGATCAGCAAATCACTTATCTGGTCAAAGGTAATAATAGCCATGAGCCAAAGTGGGCAACTTAATTGGAGTCAAAATTCTCATTTAATGTTAGCTCAAAATTTAACACAAGTACTTAAGACTAATTGTTGGATCTGTACACACTTACCTGAACATAGTACTAGATGGTGGCTTTTGATAGGACTGTCTATCCCGTTTAACAGAAATTGGAACAACTTATGGATAAACCCTAAATATACCAGTCAAAATGACAGTGACCTTTGAGTCCAAGAGGTAATCAATCCTCATGCTTTCCAAGTAAAGTGCATAACTACTAATGAAACTCTTAACCCAGGCAACATCTCCGTAAGTCACTATCCAAACTGTAACTAGACAATGCAGTTACGGGTTTGAAGAGATCAGAGAGAATACTGGAATGCTCCGAAAGGTAGAGGGTGGTACTGGTTATGTGGAAATTTAGCACATAAGGCTTTGTCTCCAGGCTGGACAGGAATGTGTGTACTAGGAGCACTAATTCCTAATGTAACTATTTTTAATAAACTGATAGAACAAAGAAAATGGGTAAGAAGTTTTCACTTACGATCCAAAAGAACACATAATGTTATAGTAGATTGCCCCACTTCATCCCATAGTTTTGCCACATGGTTTCTCATGTAAAGTGTAAGTGAATTAGAAAAAAACAACTGTAAACATCTCAGCTGTTCTAGAAATAATAGAAACAAAAACTATTGATGCACTACAGGCCCTACAGAAAGAAGTCAAAAGTCTGCCACAAGTTGTTTTATAAAACTGGATGGCATTAGATATATTATTAGCCTCACAAGGAGGGGTGTGTATGGTTATAAATATCAGCTGTTGTATGTATGTAAATCAAGACCATAGGATTTCAACAGATTTAGATTAAATCAGGAGGCAAACAGAGATTTTTACATGAAACAACCAAAGGTGATACTTCATTAGGATTTAAAGAAATATGGAAGACATTAACATCTTGGCTTCCTGATTTATCTTGGTTGAAATGCTTATTTGTAATCATAACTCTGATTATTGGAATATGTATTTTAATTTGTGTAATGATTGAATGTTGCTTTTGCTGAAGACAGTGATGTAATAAGGATCAAATAATATTTCCCCTCAGTAAATACAAGATTTCCCCTCAACTGAAAGGGGGGATTGATTTATGTTACACTCACAATGACCTTGCTTACTTTGATAAAATAGGTAGAATAACCACCAAGGACTTTATACTCTGCTTCACTTCAATGTAAACTAATTGGGATGAAAGAAACAGAATAAGAACCTAACTCTGGCCTTGACCGGCTCTTGGTCCACTTTGGAATAATGACCGGAGGTGACTTAAAAATTAAAATCATACTAAAGGTGCAGCATTGTTCACTCATTAAGGAAGGGTATAATGAAGAAACTTTCAGGGTAGAGCGCAACTGGTATACAAGGAATCCATTTCAGAACAGTTCCCTATGCAACTGTGCCTGCAAGCAGCATGGGGGATGCAGTGAAGATTCTACAGCCAGGCCCTGTGAAATCACGGCAGAGATGGGAACTTGATGGTACTACAGGACTGATGAGCTGCCTGCTCACGATCCTGCGCCAACAGTCTGTCAGTTTTTGACAAAGTATTGTCCTTGTGTGAACTTTGCTCATCATTGTCATTATAATACCAAAACCCACCTCCGTCCCAAAGGCTACCAACCTCCAAAGTGTGACCACCCCTCACTGAACTTGTACCCTGAATTTTCTTCAGCTGTATCTTTAAAAGCAAAGTGAGAGAAATTTACACTAACCATAACAAAGGTATTTATGACTAGAGTCACTCAAGCTCCACGTTGAAGGTAAAAATAATTACAAAAATGGTAAGGGGGGATGTTGGGGAAGACATCATCATGAACAAGTCAGAGAGGATACTATCGCTGACCACCTCTGACTCCTGGGATCAGTTGAAGGGCTGAACCTTGCTTCCCCCACATAGGGACACCTTTGGGTAAGATCTGGACTTTCCGAGTATTTCCCTGGGAAACTTAGAAATTTTAGTGAGCTGCTCTTTAATTTAACGCATTTATTATACCTACACATGCTTTTCAGACAGTGAATTTACCACAATCCACAAGAACCTGTACTTCTGTTGCTCTCAATAAACTGCGCTATTCACACTGCTAGTTGCAAGAGTCTCTCATTGGGCACTGCCAGTTCCTTACTGGCTGCGTGAAGCCATGGAACATGACTAGATGGGAGTGCAGGGTGCTGTTAGTGAATCTGGTGCCATGAGAGTTCAGATATACTG
>WTSP01003809.1:104890-145101 GCA_025331215.1 Actenoides lindsayi | reverse complement strand
GGGGCGGCGGGAGCATGGCCCGGTGCGGCGGCGGCCGGGCGCCTTGAGCGGCGCCATGCGGGGCCGGCTGCTGGCGCGGCGGCGGCGGCGGCGGCTGCTGCGGTTGCTGCTGGCCCTGGGAGCGCTGGCCCTGGGGCTCTGGGCCGCTTACCTGGAGCTGGTGGCGACGGCGGCCGGCGGCGGGGCTGCCCCGGACAGCAGTGAGTTCCTCCGCGGGGAAGGCAGGGCGGGGGGAAGGCTGGGCTGGGGGGGTCCGTGCCGTTCTTCGCAGCCCGGCGCAGTCCCGGCCTCCCCCTCGCGTTCCGTCCCGCTCGGGGGCCCGGTACCCAGCCCCCGTTTCCAGCCGGCCGGGGAAGAAGAGGGGGCGAGCCCTGCGGACGAGCGGGGAACCGCTTCCCGGGGAGCCCTCGGCCACGGGGCTTGGTTTTGTGCCTCAGGAAGGAGATGGGCGATCGGGGGGGTTTCGCTTTTCTGCCTTTGCCCGCCGGCTCTCGCCCTCCTCTTCTGTCAGATCTGTCAAAGTGTGACCTTGCTGGAACCGCAGAGCCCGGAGTTATGGCTTTGAGGTGTCTCTTGTTCTCCGTCCTCTTAATGCTAGCTTGGAAGGCAGCAGAGATGCTTTGAATATTGCTTTGATGAGAGGAGAAGTGCGCGCAAAGGAGGCAGTCATGCATGCCATACCCTGGAGATGCGCTCTGCTCACCGAGTAGCTGGTTCGTTTGGTGCAAACCTCTAGAGGAGTACGGCAGGGCTGATAGGAAGCTCAGTTAGCTTCTTGGTTTTTCGAAGCAAAGGAGAGCAGTTATTTCTGTCAGCGTTGTCTGAGGGTTTTTATGCTTCTCTTTGACAGTTACAAGCAAGTTTGGAATGGCCCGCGGTGCTGTGAAAGCCTGTGGTGGTGTTCCTGCTGTTTCTAAAACGCTCTCAGTGCTTGATGCCGACCTGAGTGTAGGTTTTCAAATATACGTGAGCATCGAACAGTTAATACTGTTCAGCATCTTTGTCCCTTCATTACACTTTATGAAACCCCTGATTCTTACTCCCATGAGTCAGACTTGTTTTCAGTCTTAAAGCTTTTAGACTGTGGCTGGGCAAGGAGGTCCATGAATGTTGACACCCACAAGGTCTACTACAAGACATCTGCTTCATTTGGTCTGTGTTATATGTGATATTTATTCTTCCAACAGCGTAAAAGATCTGATTTCTTTGGCCAGAATAAATACTCTAGTTGTAAGCTGCTTTTTATGCCTGGTGGAATTAGTTGGGACACGAGAAGATGGGTTGCACTACA
Source organism: Actenoides lindsayi (assembly GCA_025331215.1). Taxonomy (NCBI): domain Eukaryota; kingdom Metazoa; phylum Chordata; class Aves; order Coraciiformes; family Alcedinidae; genus Actenoides; species Actenoides lindsayi. The sequence goes on along the minus strand of WTSP01003809.1, from coordinate 143,810 downwards.
AGTCTACTTTGTGTTGCACCTTTTCACGCAACCTGGCCAAGCCTCTTGCTGTGCGCCGCTTTGCCAATACCCGCCAAAGATCCTTAGAGAAGACTGTAAAGGTATGTAAAGGACTCGTGTGGCACAGCAACCAAGAAAACAAACCACTTAGAGGCATTTAAACTAATAGTTAAAAGGAGAGAGAGGCAGAGAAAGGTGTTTGGAGCCGTACAGCTGATGGTCCTTTTGATGCCAGCAGTGCGAAGAGAGAGGGAAGGGATGTGAGAAACAGAGGGCATGAGGGCACAAGAGATGTACAGAAGCAAACAACTTTTCTCATGAATTGGATTCTTCTTCTTTGCTTTTAGACAGGGTTATTTTTATATCTCCGTTATAAAAGTCATTCTGTTTGAAGAGTGAAAGTGGAAACAGTGACATGGTTAGAGTCACTACCAACTAAAACAGCAGATGAGGAAATTAATTTCATTATATTAAAGTTCAATTATATAAAAGTCCAGATTTCTCCCGAATCCTCCAGAGACGCTGCTGCTCACTGCATGCGGAAGGCATTTAAACACTGATGGAAGGGGTGGGAGAGCGAGACCCTCTGGCAGGCAGCTCCTCATGGCTCTGCAGCATCACAGGGGAGAGCAGCAGTGACTGGAGAGCTGAGGCTTTGCAGGTGTGCTGGGCACTTGGTGTCATGTTTTCCTGCCCTCATGGTCAGGATCCTGGAACCTGCTAACAGGGGGAAGGTTAATCTGTGACCCTCCCCACCCTTCCTCTTGCCCCAGTACTTTTAAAAGCCTGTTTTGTTTTGCGAGAAGTCAGAAAGACAAATAGTATCAGTTTTCTTTTGGGTGTTAAAACTAAGTAATGCTTGCCTCCCTCTGGGGACTGGGATGGCCGTGTTGAGAGACTGAGATGTTGATCTCTGTGTTGAACTCAGAGATCCCAGGGAGCTAGTGTAGCAGGGAGTGATTCTCAGAGCAATTAATACTTTTCACCTCTCATTTCTGCATTTCTTTCCATTGCATGTCCCAGGTGGGAACCCTGCTGTCACATCTGGGACTAACCAAGGCTGGCATCACCTCAAATTATCTCCTGCAACAGCCTCCCCAGTTATTAATGATAAAATACAAAGGCTGTTTATTGGGTATTTTTCTCTGGGCAAAAGGTGAAGAGGGTCCTTCTGTTGGGGCCAGAAAGCTGAAGAGTGGCTGGGCTTGGAATGAGATTTACAGGAGATTCCTGTCTCTACCTTCGATATCTGTGACAGAGTTTCTTCTTGCCTCCCTAAAAGGCGTTGTAGAACAGCCTGTGTATGGAAAGCCAAGTGTGTTTTCCCTTCCAGAGAGGTGAGACTTTCTCTTGTAGGGCTTTAAGGAGTCACAGAAAATATTTCTTTTCCTCTCAGCCATGCATGGGATGGAGCACAAACAACTGTGATGCCCCTGTGCCGCCCTTGCTCCTGGATCAGTGCCTTAGAGGAAGTCTTCAGGCATGGTGGATCCTCCTCAGCTCTACACCCTTCTTCTTTTTCCACACCAGTGTGTGGTGGAGGATGCAGATTTCAGTTGGCCTGGGTCTGGGTGTTTGAGTAAGTGATGCTTAACAATTGAGTCCCTGACTGTCCTCCCTTGGTATACATGCAGCTCAACTATGCAACAAAGTTAAGTATATAAATTAGTTTGTATGAGAAAGAATAGGAGACTATGCTGCAATGATTGGTACCCACTGGCTTCCATGGTGTGGTATCACCATATGCTGGGAGAGGCTCTGGCCACGAGGTTCATTTGCTGGAACATTAAAGTCAAAGTTTGAGGGACCAGCCTGAGGTGCAGAATTTGTGCTTGGTATACCCCATGGGTTGGGATTCACCTGTGCCTGAGTTAATCTGGACTCTTCTAGCTGGCAGGGAGGTTTGTAGTGGGCTGGACAGGAATGAATGATAGTATAGGCACTCATGAGGGATAGCCTTCTTTTGAAGGTGATGCTGAGAGGAGCAGACAGTCTGGTCACAAAAAAAAACCCAACTTTTTTTTTCTTGTGATGTGATTGCATCAAGATATTCCTACATATTCTTCCCAGGAATCCTTCTTGGCAGGATTGTAGTCTCTCATGGGCCGGAGGTTTTTTCTGCTCCTGTTATTGTGGGGATTGCCTCTCTTTTTTTTTTTTTTTTTTTTTTTAATTGGTTTATTTGGCTGGTCTGCGGTCCAAGAGGTATTTATAGGAATCTTAAACATGTTTACAGTTGAGTGAAGAAAAACAAGCAGGCTGATGTGAGTTGGAGATGGGTACAGCTCTCCTCGCATGAAATGTGGCCTGTTGTCATCCGAAACAAGTTGTAACAGGCAGGATCCCGCTTCCCTGCCAAGAAACCCTAGGAGCTGGAGACAGTCTGTTTACTTCTGCTGCTGACAGGCACTAACCTTTGTGGACTGGGTTCTCCAGTAGAAATGTTTTCCTTGTCTTTACTAGCTGCTACGTAGCACACTTTGCTTCCACAAGTAAATGCTGGAGACAGGAAACTTCATTATTTCAAGGGTGAACGAAGTGTTGGGGAGGGAGAAAATACCAGTAAAGCACAGAGCAGCCAGGCCGGGAGAGCGAGTCCTGTACCCTGCCTTTACTGCTGTAATGCTGTTGGCTTGGCAGCATGGCTGGAAGGGGCAAGGGGAGGCTTCCTCAAGGAAGGTCCTCACTCCACGACGCTGCCTCTTCCCAGAGCTGTTGCAATGCTCTGTTTGAATGGAAAGGCTGGTGGGTTGGGGGACCTCCTCCTGCTGCCTCAGGTTTTCTCTTCCATGCCCAGCATCATCATCTTGCCCATCCATTCAGAAGGGTACGGCTCTGAGGAAGCAAGGCTGGCATCAGTGAGCTGTGCTTGCAGGCAAGGAGGATGTGCAACAATCCCCCGTTGCCTTGAAATCTTGTGTCAATTCATTAAAACCAAATCCTGATCCCTGAAGAAACTGGGAGGTGAGGTCATTCACAGCCACTGCTGTGCAGACTCTGTTTTTTGTGCTGCTAAAGGCTGTGGTATCTAAGGAAATGATAAATCGCTTGCACTGATTTTCTTTACTGCAGGTGTGAGTGTGTCACGTGAAAGGGTTGCAGAAAATAACCTACCTTGCGTTCCAGCTGGTCCTCAGATATCAGAGGGGCCAGGGGCAGCTAGGTTTAGATTCTGAGTGATGTCCATTTTGGCACTATTAGTCTGGTCGTGCTCAGTGCATCTGAACTCTCACAGCTCTGGATCTGGATTCAGTGCCAGCACCCTGCCCTCCCGTCTGGTCGCGCTCCACGGTCTCACGCAGCCAGGAAGGAGCTGCCGGTGCCCAATGAGAGAACTTCTGTGACCAGCAGCATGAACAGTGCAGTTTGAGAGCAACAGAAGTACAAGTTCTTACAGATTGCTGATGATAAATACGCTGTCTGCAAAGCGTATATGTAAGGGTATACCAAACGTGTTAAATCAAAGAGCAGCTCAAGAAGATTTCTGAGAGTCCGGATCTTACCCAAAGGCGTCGCTAAGGGGGGGAAGCGAGGCTCAGCCCCTCGACTGATCCCAGGAGTCAGAGATGGTCAGCGATAGTATCAGCCCTGACTTGCCCATGATGATGTCTTCCCCCACATCTCCCCTTACTTCAAACATTTTTATAATCATTTTTACCTTCAGGGTGGAGCTCGAGTGTCTCTAGTCAGAAATACCTCTGTTATGATGGGTGTAAATTTCTCTCGCTTCGCTTTTAAGGATTGAGCTGAAGAAAATTCACAGCGCAAGCTCAGGGAGGGGTGGTCACACTTTGGAGCCTTTGGGCCGGCGGTGTGTTTTGGTATGATAATGACATTAGAATGAGCAAAGTTCGCACAAGGACAGGGCTTTGTCAAAAACTGACAGACCGTTGGCACCGGGTCACAGCAGGCAGCTTATCAGTCCTGTAGTATCATCGAGTTCCTATCTCTGCTGTGATTTCACAGGGCCTGGCCATGGAATTTTCACTCCACTCCATCTCCCGTGCTGCTTGCAGGCAGTGTTGCGTAGGGAACTGTCGTGAGATGGATTCCTTGCATACCAGTTGCACTCTACCCTGAAAGTTTCTCCGATGTTCTACCTTTCCTGAATGTGTGAACAATGCTGCGCCTTTAGTATGATTTGAATTTTGAAATCACCTCCAGTCATTATTCCATAGAGTGTCACCCTGAGCCAGGCACAAGCAGGGTGTGCAGAGTTAAATTAGATTGCTGGGAGGTGCAGCTTGTAGGAACAAGGAACTGGTGGGGCCTTCTTTAACCTGATTCTCCTGTCTGTGTCAGTCTACCCCTGTTCATCCATGTCATATTGTAGCATGTAAATAACACTGGGAGTTTTATCTTCCTATCTTGGATTGTGACAAGTGGTTTCAGTCTCACTTCTGGTGTCTCAGGCTGCTGCTTTTCTAACTCAGTAGCTTGCAGTTGCACTTCTGAACCCCTCCTATTTCCCACTTCAGAAGAAGACACGGAGAAGTGCAAATAAAAAAAAAAAAAGCCATTATGGCAAGACTTTCACCTCCCCTGTATGTACATCTTGGCATCCCTTTCCTTCCCCAGTAAATTGCTTTCTTACCCCAACACTACGGTGAGCCCTCTGATCTTCAGGCATCCAGGCTACTACAAAGCAGCGCGAGTTGCTTAAAAACTGACCCGAGTGTTGATGTGAATGGTCAGGTCTGTGTGTTTGTATGAGAAAAGTAGCTGGCAGAAAGCTGAAGTTGCACTTTTAATGTAAGGCGTTGACTTCCTTCTCTAGCCTCCCTGCCCAGGCATCCTCAGAAGGACATATGCATAAGGGTGAGCACACCTCCGTAGGCAGGTTCATTCACGTGCACGCGGGCTGACTTCTGCAGTCGCTCACCTGCAAGGTTACTTGTCTGTACCTGCACAGTGTCACTTTTTTTGCATAGCTCATTTCACCAAAGTTTACTGAATGCCCATGGGGAGAGATTGGACGGTGAGGTTCTCCAGTGGTGGTTGAGGTGTATCTACTTCATCTCTGTGGAAGTTGGTAACCTGGAGGAAAAGTCGAACAAGGTATATCACCCCAAAAGCACTTCATCATGACTGAAGGAAAGTGTTAGCAGCTGGGGAACAAACCATGAAGTTTGCATAGTATTTCTGTGCTTTTGAAGACACTAGAGAAACCTTCATTCACAGGGACCTCTGCCAAGCAACACCATTCCCCAAAGCACGTCGTGGGCTGCAATAGCTGTAGGGAGAAGGATGGGCACTGCAGGTGGGGCAGATTCTTCACTCCTAGGTGGTCTGTCCAGTCTCTGTGCATGATGATCAGAAGTGCTGTCACATCTCATGCTGTACTGGTGTATGTAAAGTGAGTCAACAGCCCCATGCCCACATTCACAGCACAGATCCTCGTCACAGACTCATCAATGAAGCCAGGGGTACTAGGAGCAATTTGGATTGTACTCTATCTTGGTTGTGATGTTCCTTGACACAGCAGTCAGGGGATGCCTGGACCTTGTGCTAGCTATGCCATACTTGTCCTGGGCCATTGTGTCCTTTCACTGCTTCTAGTGCATGTACAGCAGGTTATTCTGAACCTGGGGTTGTTGTTTGAGTTTGGTTTGTTGGGTTTTTTTCACTTCTTCACTTGAAGTCAGGTAGAGATTTGACTCCTAAATAACCTTTTTATGGAGCGTTACCAAGTGCCTGGATCCCTGTGCACCGAGAGGATGTGAATGCTTGTCTTCTTGGAACCTGGCCTGCAGTTTTTCTGGCCCCAGAAGATCCCCAAGTCATTTGCAAAGGTTACTTGCTATTATAAATAAACTCTTGCACCATCCCTTTACGTACACACATTACCTGTGACAGATTCATGTAGTGGTGTGCCAGTACAACATGTATTCCTACACCACACCTTCCTGTCTTGAGTAAGACTGAATTAGGATGACTCAGATCTCACAGAGTGGTACCCTCCTGTTCATCTCCTCCTCGCTGTGGGGTTGGCACAGAAATGCTGTTGTCTTCTGGAGATGTGTTTCTGTGTTTGGCATAGTAATGGCTCTGCCTTCTCTCCTGCAAGTTCAGGCAGATGTGAAGGAAGTGGCACTGGAGGAGATGATGGACATCATCTTTCATCTGATGGTTTGGAATTTCCATCTGGTAAAAGGCAGGTTGTTTCCCTGAAGGTGGAGATTGCCTTGTAGGTCGTGGCAGTGGGGAAGGGAATGATGATGGAGTTCTTTCTCCAGCACTCGTGATGATAGCCTCAAGAATTGATAAGGTTATATATTGTGCTATACTTTGGTTTTCCCTTTCCTGTTTGTTCTTGCTGTGCATTGATATTCCCTTGTCCAGTCACTTCCCAGGTCAATTGCTTTTTTTTTTTTTTTTTTTTGAGGTTTGCAGCAATAGCTGAGAAGGGCTTTCCAGAGCAGGAAATAAGCTGTCTTGTTTAGATGTGGTGTGAGATTTAAGAAAGATCCATGTAATGCCATGGGTGGAAACAGATGTGAACCTGGTCCTTAGATACTTGTGCTTTTCATGATGTTAGAAAGTCACAGTCTGTGTGTGTAATCAGCCAAACGGAAATGCACTGGGATGTTGACCAGAGCTCCTCTGTACTTCTCTTTTCGTGAGAAGGCTTTCCCATGCCAAAGCACAAAGGCTTTGATATTTCTGATCTGGAGAGCTGCCTACACTTTGAGATGTTAACGTGGTCTGGGGCAATGCAGCTGCAAAGTAAATCAGCATCCTCCAGAGATACCTCAGAACAATAATTCATGTCGATACAGCAAAGAATTTAAATTGGCTACACAGAATAATAAGACTCGATTAGGTTTTGAGATGTTGGATCCTTTCAGACGATCCAAAGATTGTTGGGTGGACCTGAGTCCCCCTGAAGCATCAGTACCCCTCTCAAAAGTTCACTAATTTTGATTTTATAACTTCCTAAGGCTTAGTTATTTCGGCATTCTGTGACTATTTCCCACTTTAAGTTGTTTGTTTGGGTTTGTTGTAGTGTTTGGTTGGGGTTTTTTGTTGCTGTTTTTTGGTTGTTTTTTTTTAAGGGGGGTGGGTGTTGAGTTGATGGGAAAAGAGGTCAGTGTGGCTTCTTATCCCCCTTGGTTTTAGAAGCTGGAAAAGCTGTCACCCATTATCTTACATTGTAGGTCTCTCTGATATCCATATGTGGCAAAAGTATTGCATCTTGTGCTATTCTTGCTTTTCTGTGTCACTGTTTTCCATCTGAGATGCAGACAGTAAGTCCCAGGCCTCTGTATCATCCATGGAGATTTTCTTCCTTCCTAGTTTTCATCCCTTGATGTTGATTTCAGACAGTCTAAATATTCTTGGGGTTTTTTTCCACTTGAGCCAAATATGAGCAGGTGACAACCAGTGCTACTCAGTAAAGTAAAAACACTGAGTACAGATCAGAGACCTGACTATGGGGGACTTTCCTTAACAGGCATGTTTTATCTTTTAAACTTCCTTTGCTGCTAGCCCTCTGGACTGTATTAGGGACTAGCAGGCTTATATGGTAGCCTGTGTTTGACCAAAATTGTGTAAATTCATGCACACTAAACAGTAGTTTAATTCCCAGATACTGTGATATGCCATTTACTAGTAAAAAGTATTTGATTTGCATCATCACCTGTTAGGCTGCGGAATTGCCTAGTAGAGCTCTCTTGAAGTGAGGATAATCTACATTAATGATATGTGTATTTTTTTTCCTGCCATTCTGAATAAATCTGTTTCTGCCTTGCTTCAAGAGGCCACTTATTTCCATGTCATTAACGTGGGCTGTTTGACTTGGCCCGTATATTTGGTGCTGGCAACTCCTGACAGCTTCCTCAGTGCTGCTGTGCATTTGAGCCTAGTTATCTCCAGCCCTTCTCATAAAAACTTCACTTCCTAAATTAGTTTTATTTACATTTTGTAATGTTATTTTCTGTAAAATTGCAGTAGTCGTGTCTGGGTGCTGTTAACCCCATCTAATCTGTAGAACAAAATTTATAATGGGTTGAGAATATCCTGTCCAGACCACCCTGTACTGATAGCCTCAATTCCCTGCTGTGGCAGCTCACTCAGCACTGGCTGCCACGGGCCGTGTTTTGTTGTAAGCAGGCCAGTTGGGGAGGGTTGTTTATTTGTTTTCAATCAAAAATGCAAACTAAACCAACTATCCACCAAAACCAAGTTTTCCTATCAAGCCTGACTGAACTATAATTTCTAGAGATGTACCTTGAAAATAAATTGTCTGCCCAGCATAACTAGTAAATATAATAAGTCTTATTTTGCAATTTCTGTGTCTTGAAAGCATCAATGCATGCCTACTTCAGAGGAGGTTTTGTGAACAGCAATTATGATCCATAGTCTCTGTTCTCATACAAACAGAAGCAGGTAGTTACAGCTACTTGGAAATTCAAAATAACACCCAAGACAAGGTTGCTTGTAAGGTCTTTCCCAGGTCATATGTTGCCCTTTTCTTATTAGGAGAGAGGGAAAAGAAGAAAGAAAGAAAAATAAAATTAAAAAAAAAAAGGGCAGCGAGAAGGTTCATCCTTAAAGCTAGAGAATAGAGCAACATGGAAACATTCAGAGCTATGTTGGAAGGGGCTTTGAGCAACCTGATCTAGTGGAGGGTGTTCCTGCCCACAGTAAGAGGAGTTGGAACTAGATAATCTTTAGAAGTCCCTTCCCACCCAAACCATGCTGTGAGACAGGCAATGGTGTAACGTGCTTCTGTGCTTGGTTCCCCTGCATTTTTGTGGCCAGTGCTAGCAAGTGTCTGCAATCTCTTAGACTGACATTTAGTTTGTAAAACAGGCTTGTACAGTAAAACCAGTAGATATGTCAGCTGTGGATCACTGAATTACTGCTTATTCTCAAAATACTAAGCCCGCATTATTTCTTTTTCAGTTTCTCGGCTGAAACTCAAGCCCTGTGTCTGTAGGTTGCTTTAACTCTGAAGGACAAATTTTTTTTCAAGCATTTATAAGTTGTCTGATATAATTCCCTGAATTCCAAGAACCATTGTGTCTCTTGCTGCTGATTTTGAGGCAGGCACCCTGACAGCAACCTCAGCGTTACTGTTGCCAATTGCTTCATCTTTCAATGTTTTGGGTTTCTTTTTGCCACATAGGTTATGTAGGACCCTTTTGCTTAAACCTAGCAGGCCTAGCTTCTCCCAAGCCTTGGCTGATGATCCTCTAGGACCGTCCCCCTGCCTCAAGTAGACATCTGCATGGATCTAAGTTAGAATTTCAGTGCCAAACACAGCCTGAATGGGTGGTCAGTGGGAAAAGGTTTTGCCAAGGTGACAATTTGTCTCCACGTGCTGACCAGGCCCCTAGCTGCGAGCACCTCAAGCACCAGAAGTGCTTTGGTATCAGCCATCGTGCTCCTCTCTGTAAAGGTGTTTAGTTCTTTGGGACCTAAGCAATCAGGTTTGAGGGAGGAGGACCATGGCAGGGGTTGCTTGATGACCTCTTTCTGCCCCGGTACCTGGGCTGCTCTAGCATCATTGCCCATTCTTGGGACCATTCCCAGTCCACCTCTTCTGCAAGCTCTTCCTCGGGGCAGGAGGAGCTTTGTAAGGCATGTGAGTTGAAGGACAGTTATACTGCTCTGGGTTGTGCTTTGTTGGAAGCTTATTCATCCTTGGATACACGTGTATGCTGCTTTGGTCTCCTGCCTCTCCAGGGAATTGGACGTGCTTTGCAAGACCGGGATTTGACAGACTTTAACCCTGGTAATGGGTGTTTTCCTTTCCCCCTCTAGTCACTGGCTGTAGCCAATCATGTGCATTTCCTTGTCCATGTTGTTGACCTGCTCCACTAGTGGATCTGAGTTCACTGGAATTCAACCTGAATTTAATTTGCTTTCCATCCATTGGCAGTTTCTCTGTTGCTGGTGTGGTGGTGCTCACCTGCACCTTGTCTACAGCTAATAAATGCTGCTTCCTTTCATGTTCCTTTCCCCTCTTGCTGAGCCTTGGCTTCATCCTTGCTGCTCCTCTGAAGAAGTCCCGATGATGCTAATGCTGCTGCAGCCACCACCCTGTAGACATGCTCTGCAATTGCAATTCCTCTGAATGTTCCACTGTTCCTTGCAGGTCTTACAAGGTGTTTTCGGTTGCATCTCACTGACTCGCACCGCTTGCTGTGGTGAGGAAGGTCTTTTGTGTGTGCTGGTGGGGCAGAGGAGGATGCACTCCCTCTTTGAACTCCTGCTGTCCCCCTGCTTCAGCCTGGCTGGTATTATTTCAGTTTGGCTGCACTGTCTGATGACTGTCTGCATTCCATCAGCTCCAGCCATGCGGCCGATTTCCTTTGCTTCACATATTGTAATTGCTTTGCCAATTAACTCTGGGTCTTCCAGCACGCTCCCTTGAGCGCTTTGTCCTAAAACCTCATGCTTCCCAAATGGCATGATTAGTTGATTTTTTTTTTTATTTTTTTTCCCCCTAAACTTAGATTCTCTGTAAATTCTGTTTTCGCCTCGTAACTCTGTTTGAATTACATATCTGATGTAGCCCCATCAAGGAGGGAAAATAAATATTTTAACAAGTATTGCAGCTCATGAAGAAATAGAGGATGAAATAAATGTGAAAGACAAGACAAGGAGGAGAGAAGAGGCAGCATTTGGGAATGCAGATGTTAGGGACTATTTAACGAAAGTAAGAAGTGGCCAAAAATGGGGCATATTGAGATAAGTGTCGGAGCAGAGTAATCGGAAAATGCCAGTGGCCACTAAAAAGTTGTAAGGGGGAAGGAACTGGAGACTAACTAAGAAGCTAGTACTTGGGACTTAGGTGGAGCAGAGGGGCTAGAATTGACAGTCTTCAGTGCAGAGATCAAAAAGAGAAGTGTAGGAAGGAATTGGAGGGTGCAGAGTAAACCACTGACTCCCGAGTTTTAAAAAGGGGTGGAGGAGAACGCAGGGATAATTACAGAAGCTGCTGGGGACCATAATCAGCTCCACTGAGATGGTTACGAGTGTATTTGGTGTTTAGTGTCTTGGAAAAAAAGTACCATGGTGGCTTTTTACTGTAGTCGATGTCTGCCAGGGCATCTGGTTTCCCTGTGTAGAGCATTGTGCTCAGTGCTGCAGCTGCTCCCCTTGATTTGCAGCGTGTGATTACCTGTTTTGTCCTGGGTGTCCAGCAAACGACACTTCGCCAGTTGTTTCTGCAGACAAAGGATTTGCTAATGCAGTCAGGAATTTTTCACATGTCCCTCTTTATTTATGACAGATGTAAAGTCCATTTCCTCCAGGTACCGCGGAAATCAAAGAACAGATGCTCGGTTTGTGCGTCCTGCTGTGGTCTGCGGTCAGGTAGCATTTAATCCAGAAACTCTCTGGATTTGCTGAGGCTCGTGCTACCTTTGCTCCTTTCATAATTCTCTGGGCTCCGTTTTTGTCTTCCTTTCCATCCTCTTTCGGGGGTTTTCTCTTACACAGAGGGGAGAGGTGGTGTTTGTTGGGCCCAGTGCAGGTTGGCATCCAGATGCAGGAAACCTTACCCTGCTCAACTCCCACCTCAAGCGTGGGCTCCCACAGCAGACACCGCGGTGTTCCAGCTATCGGCCTCAGCAGCGAGGGCATCTTGCCCCGGGGTAACCATTCTGTAGTAGGCAGCATGGTGGAGAAAAGGCCCTTACAGGAAAGAGCTGGACAAGGCAGCGGTGCTTGCTTGGCGTGGTGCGCGAGAGTCCCGAGATGCACCAGCTCCAGAGGAGTCCAAAAATATATAAACCGCATGGAATCCTATTACAAGTTTGCAGCCTAAATTATCCCTTCGGGCAGAAAACAAGCCCTACGAGCACTGTCCGGGTGCAGAAGCGGATTGCCTCGGGAGCTGCAATTTGTCCTTGCTCTGCCTCTGAGTGATGAGTGAAAGATTTGCTTCAGCCTGAGCCAGCGTGGCTCCCCTCTGCCCACCACGGGTTTATATTTAGCTGGCAGTGTGTGGCCATGTGGGCTGTTTGAAGGCAGCAACTCCCAGCCCTCACCTTGGTGCTGCCCAGCTTTCCATAGAGGTTGAGCTGCTGCTGCCTGGGTGGAGAGACAGGGGCTAAAATTAGCAAGGAGCTCTTCTCTTGCCAAATGCTGTGCCTGACCTAGCTGAGCTTGGTGAGCGGGAGAGGAAAATGGTCTTAAATCTCTCCATGCAGAGCTCCTGGCGTGTCTGCTGGCTTCTTGGGGGGTCTCAATGTGAGGGGTGGGGATGCCTCGCTGGGGGTGCTTGGGGGGGGATGCTGAAGCAGTGGGGAGAGTAGGGCATTGCCAGGATAATCACAGGAGACATTGGGAAATTCTGACTCTCAGAGCTCTGTTTCCTTCTTGCTCTCCCTTTGAATATCATATAAGCAGTCAGGGATGCCAGTTCTTGCTCCTGGATGTCTTCAGAGCTGCAGGCGTTTCCCCGCTTAGGGAGAGGCTTTCTGGGCAGATGTGGGGTTTGGCTGCTGTAAGAACACTAGCTCCCACCCTGCCAGAACAAGCTGCTGAAGATTTTGCTGCCTGCAGTAGCTGCCCACCCTTTGTTCGTTCTGCTGCCACCAGTTGTTCATTCTCTATTACAGAGTGATCTCCCAGCAGGGTGGGTTCCAGGAGGGACTGTGGTCTGGTGGTTCCAGAGCACAAATTTGGGTGAGTGGCAGTGCGTGCCATCCCTGTTTCTGCTGCTGAGCAGCTGAGGCTTTGGAACGAGTTGCTTCAGCAGCCCGTGCCCCAGTTGGGCTCTATGGCAAAGATGTCAATGATAAATGTTATTTATCATTTTGAAATACTTAATGCTCGTGAATGGAAAAGCATCAGTTTGGCTCCATGTGACTTCAGTGCAAGGGAAAAGCATGTTGGATCGTTACTGGCTATTCCACTGGACCTAGCCTGCCCTGCTAGTACAGTCCTGCTGGTTTGGCTGCCCCAGGCATGCCACTACCATGTCTTTTGAGAACCAGCTTTGCTAGGATGTGTAACGCAGTGGCAGGAACTTGTCTGGGGTCCCAGAACACAGATCTCACCTCTGACCTTTCCCATTCATTGCACTTGGCTGAATTGCACAGCCCAAGGCAAGAAGTGGGTGGAAAAATGCAATAGAGTGGGGAACCTGGTCTCGAAATCCTATTCTGCCTTTTATCTGTAGCCTTTGGAAAGACCTGTCTGTGGTATGTGCAAGGCAGCGCAGCGGCGAACAGGAACCATTGCAGGGAGGATTGCAAAGCTCTGCATGATATCGGTCCTGACAGCTCAGGGGGAGGCAGTCTGAGCGACACTAGGGGTGTGATGGAGCAAAACAAGAACCTGAGAGAAAGTGGTGATTGTTGGGGTGTGGGAGGGAAGGATTTGAGCCACCTCTTGTGGTGGTAGCAAATGCTCAGGACAGCCCTTGGCCAGCCCTGGCCACCTTGGCAGTTGCAGCATTGTTGCTCTGCTCTGGGGACAAGGGAGAGGCATGTGACAGCGGTGCTTTTTCTCATGGATGTAGTAAATCTATTCGCACAGTTACAGGCACGTAGGCTATGATTCTTCTTTCACACTTTTGGATTTTACCAGCTCTGTCTGTTGGGGGTGCTTGGGATTTGTCATCTCAGTATACGGCTCACATGAAACCATACAAATCCCTGTGTGCATTTCTTTGCATCCCTTTGTAAATCACCATGAATTTTAAAATCATTATTATTTAAAATATAAGTGATAGTACTGTCTGGATCTGTAGTTTTGTAAAGACATGGCTGTAACTTTACTCTCTGCAGGTGTCTGTATCTCAGGTTCTAGAAGCATTTCCCTGTGAAGCATTTTCCACATGAAGTCTCTGCGTGCTCCAAGTACTACCAAACCAGCCCAGAGTCCAGAAAATACCAACTGAATCTCCCAAGAGAACAAAATGTCGAACCTAATTTTGCATTGTGTGCTAAGATAGTCTTATGATAGCACCTTTTAAGTGTCTTGTGCTCTGAAGGCACCTGTGCTTCTCAAGTTTGCTGAGCCCATCTAACCAAACCTGTTTGCTCTTGCTTAAGAATGATTGTTTCCCAGCAGAAATGCAGCACCTGCACTTCATTTTGGGTTGGTTCAGGTGGCCAGGGAATTTGATGCTGAGCAGACAGCTGAGCTAGTGCTAGGGCAATTTGACACGCACTTCTTTGACCCAAGGTGGCCTGCGTGGAGCTGGTCTGTAATGAATGACTAGTTGCATCTCTTTCTTCCTCCCTCTGAGCCTGAGGCAGCCACAGTGTGAGGGTTTCAGCAGCTAAGCAGTGTGCTGCTGCTTTGAAATGACCTGCTGGCAATGCTCGGTGCATTGTTTTATAGACCAGAGGCACGTCTTCCATGCCTGCTTTACTATTCTGCATGAATGCCTTGCAGGCTGCAGTGGTTTCCATTGTACAGAACCAGGGTATGCGGCACTTTGGTGAACTCTACCCTAATGTTTTAATGTTAGGGTTAATGTTAAGATCCAGCTTGGGATTTGTGAGATCACAGACTTGGATGCTGTGTTAAAACATCCTGAGTGATGCAGGCTGCGTTCTGTACTTGTCATCAACCAGAGGAACAAGTGGTTTCAGGCACTATTAAATGAGCTTTCTCTCCAGTGTTGGACCCTCATCGACACAGGATCTGTCTTGTTGTCTTTGCTCACGCATGGTGATGGCCAAGGATCCTCTCTGTATAGGATACTCGTGCAGGGAAAACGCCACAGGCGAGAGAATTCAGCAAATGGTATTTGTCTAATAGATGCTGCCATCTCCCACATAAAAGAGCCCTAATGAATCATTGTACATGTGCAGGCACATCACGGAGGTGTGCTGCAGTTTCTGTACCCGCTCCTCGCCCAGGGGAAGTCAGCAGCAGCAGCAGGATAACCCCAGCATGGGCACCAGCACTTGCAGCACACGCTCACTCCTACGTGCTGCCGCACCAGTTTGCCTCACCTCCCAGCTTCCCGACCCGCACTGGATTGGAGGCACACCCAAAGCCCCACGTCACTCTGCTTCTCCCTGCAAAACATCTTTCCTCCCACTGAAATACTCCATCCCTTCATCTCTGAGGCTGTCCACCCACCTCGTCTCACAGCTTCGTGCTTCACTGTGTTCTCTGGATGTGCAGATGTGCTCCCTATGTGTATTCATTCCTCTTCATACAATACCTGTCCACCCCAGCACGCAAGTACCTGCATGTTGCTGACCTCACCTACTTGGTGCTCTTTCATGGTGTTCCCCTACATGTTTTCATGACATTGAAAGTCTTGCTGTCTCCTGCCAAGCTCCTTGGACTGCAGTTTGCTGTATATTACAGTGTTTTTCCCTTCTGGGGTCCTGTAACGTGGAGAGCGATGTTCATGAATGTGGTAGGTCAGGGAGTGTACCCGTGTTCCTTTTAGCATCCTGTTCCTCAGTTGTTCTACAAAGGCTTTCGTAATCTCATTTCACTTAAAGCTGCAAGTTCTTCCTGTTTCTCTCCCCAGATGTTTCTTTAGTTTTCAAATGCTGGCAGGTATGCAAGTACCTGAAGGTGTTGGACACCTTCATAAAGAAAACACAAAGGAACTATTATGTCTCAGCGGGCAGAGATCTTAGATCAAAGAGTTGTCACTTGTAGCTTACTAAGGTGAAAAGAATATTGTTACTGAAAAGTGTATCTTATATGAGTGTCCAAATGCCATCAATTGCTTCCAAAAATCTCATGTAGTTTCCAGACTTTTAGCAGACCTCAGCCAGGCTATTTGTGATGCACAAGGACATGGTACCAGTCAAGCATCCCACGCTGTTTAGATATCTCTATGAAGACAGCACTGGAGTGACAGGAGGATGTCGACGTAGCAGCAGCAGCATTTGGCATCATTGTGTGCTGCTAAGGAAGAGAAGGTGCAGAGAGCTACTCATGGCTCCTGTAAGGCTGTGGGCCACAAACAGCTCTGATTTGAGCAGGTGAATCTCTGCTGAGGTCTTCATGTATGTGTAGCACTGAACTAGGAGACTTAACACCCCTTGGCTGCACCAAGCTTTAGGTACTCCACAGCAGGACACCCTTTACCTTCCTGTCCTCTGCGCTGTTACCAGGCCAGGCTGAAATGCCTGGATTTCTCCAGGGATTAGCTTTCGGTAAGCCAGTCTCTTCCCCAAGAGTTCCTACGGAAAGGGAGTGTAGGATACCACAGCAAGGCCCTGGCTGCAAGACATGCCCTGCTTGACATGGATGAACTTGCTGGTTTGGGACACCTGGGTTTGAAAGGTGGGCCCTGGAAGTCTGGTTTGGCCTGGAGCTGCTCTCACGGCCGTTTCCTCATCAGCCCTCACAGGAGTGTAAAAGAATTATAGAAGGTCAGAACTTCACCTCAGGGGCCAAATGCTGTTCTCAAAATGCTGTTCTCCAGGGGAGTTACTTCAGATTTAACACAGTGTTTCTGAGACCAAAACCAGGCCATAAGGAGCTAATTAAAGTCAGACTAGTAGGAGATTTGATATGGTCAAACCAATACATTCTTCATCTGCATAACTGGATCCCTCTGAGTTACCAGAGTTGTCTGGAAAGGCTGCAGTGAGTCTGGACACCATATCCCTGAAACTGAAAAATTCAAGCAAACCTCTTTCAAAAATTGTCGTGCAGGGAGCTGCTCAGGAAGGTGAGTGACCCAGGATTTACTCACTAGACTGTGTGGTAAAGAAGGGCTAAGCAACAAAGCTGGCTGCCTTGCTGGCTGCAGCTAACCGAAGTGTGAGTAGCATGAGGGCCAAGGGCTACAGAAGTCAGTGGAATGGCTTCCCCTGGGTTGAAGCCAACATGGTCCAGAGCAGCTTTGTTTTAAAAATGGAAGAGCACGTGAACAGGCATGACTGAGCTCTGATGTTCCACCTCTCCATCTGGAGCAGAGCAGCTAGCTCTGTGCGCTTCGGTGCTCAGGGACATCATGAAGTCTGAGGACAACCGAGGGGAAGGAACAGCAAAGGTAACTGGCAGAGATTTCCTTGTGTGAGATATCTGCATCTGGGCTTTTTTAGTTTTTTTTCCCCGTGAAGAGAGAAGCAGAAGTTCCTAAAGAGTGGCTCTAGGAATGAAATCAGTCTCTTGGTTTCCTTCAGCCTCAGAGTATAAGTGAGTTACACTATTAAATTAGAAAGCATTATTTGTGAAATAAGTCTATTGTGTATGTGCTGGGTAATTTCAGCATAGTTAATTCAGTTCTCCAGGAGCCAGTGATGCAAGTGGTATGGCTGCATTTTTAAATTACTTTTTTTTAAGGGTTGGGTAATTTTATGACTAATAGTAACACTTGCCACTATGCATGGTAAGAGAAGAGTAATCACAATTTGGACTGCAGGGCATAAACTGACTTTGCTTAGGTCATGAGGAGATTTGTTTTGTTGTTGGGTTTTTTTTCCTCTGTGAAGTAACGTAGCTAAAGGTACTTTTGAAGGTTCTTTTCTTCTGCCTTTTAAACATTAGATGTTGGCCACTGGTCAAAGGTGGGTTATCTGATGGGATGAACTAATGGTCTGATCTGCTAATTAGGAAATTCCTATGTGAGGCTTTTATTTCCTGCACAGGGAGGTGCTGTGCATACGCTCTGCCTTTTCAGAGATCCCTTTTTTGGTAAGACGGAATTAAAGGCACGAGCTCTGGTCCCTAATTGAAACCAGCAGCACTCACTAAGTTTAGACCACATCTGCGTGCTGAGTAGCCCTAGGCAGGCCTCTGTGGTTCCTGTTCCATCTGCTGGAACTGTATTTCTGGCAGAAGCTCTTAGAGCTGAGTGAAGAAATTGCAATAAATAATCTGTCATACTCGTTTCACTTTGTGTGTTTACTCACGGAACTTCCAGGAGGAGTTCAAAATCTCCTCGCATGTATTTGATGTTTAGCAACAGTTCATTTACAGGGGTATTGTGGGTTTTTTCCCCTCCTGATTTGGCCGAGGCTAGCTCTTTGATAATCCAGGCCTGTTGTGAATGCTTGCAAGAAGTGAATTAAAAATTGGCCCTCTCTGAATAAACAAAAACACGGGTTGAAAATACCTTGGGGTTGATTCTTCTAGGGTGGTTCCACCGCCCAGAAAACTGGGAGAAAGTTACCTTAATTCCTGGGATGATGAGCAGGAAAAAGAATCTTTTTAATGTTTCTGGTTGTGGCGACTCGGTTTTGCTCTCTTCCTTCCGCTCTTATAGCTCTACAGCTCCATACAAATTGGATACAGCTGTCCACACAAATGAGCAGCTGGGCAGTTTTGACCATTGGGCAAGATCCCTGGTGGGTCCTGGTTGTTGGTTTGGTTTTTTTTTTTTTAAAGAGCAAAAAATAACCTGCTTTATTTTTTCAGCTTGTGGTTTGCACAACCATTGGTTAGAAAACATCCTTTTGATTTAAAAACTAAGCAAACCAGAGCAAGCTACTAAAAGAGTGGGAATATGGGATACTGAGATGTTGTCCTATCATCTCTTTGGCTGTAGATGCATTTTGGTGTCTTGTGGGTCCTGACTAAGCTTGCACATGAGGTTGCTGTGCAAGTGTGCTCCTCTGCAGCTCCTGCCTTGCTCGTAGCATTGGAGCAGTCAGGGTTTCACTAGGGATTTAGTCTTCCATCTCCAGTTCACAAGTACTGAGGTCTTCCCAAATCCCATTCCCACCAATCCATTTGAGTTCAGTGCTGTGTCTTGTCAGATTAGGGAAGGGAAAAGTCTTCCTTTGCTGTGACCGTACACTGTAAGGACATGAGCCCTAACAGTTCCCTCTGGCCTTTGTAGCAGGTCAGGAATCAGCAAGTGCTGCTTGGTGTTTGTCACTCCCAGCCCATGCTGGTGCTCTGGGGGTATGCTGGAATAGCTTAATTGGTGCTTTTCTCATGACTGAGATGGGGAAGTCCTGGGTGGGAAGAATACCTTATGCGTTTTTCTCATATGATAATTATTCTTTTCTCTATCTCATCATTGCTTGCTTTCTTAGCTTTACCCTGGGGTGAGGGGTGAGTCATGAAATCTAATGGGTTTTCATGAGAAGAGCCTGGGGCACCAAGCAGAGAAGGACCAGAGAGTAGTGGCCGACTTCTCAGTGGCTGTGACAGAGACATATGTTCATAGCCTCCAGACAAAACGTGGTGGTGCCTCAAGCTCTGATGTGGGAGTCTGCTGGGGAAGCCCCCTCAGTGGAGGTGTCCCCTAGAGGGTGCTGGGCTGGATGGAAGCCCTTGTTGTCCCTCAAGCTGGACTCATCAGATCGTCTTCACCCAAGGTACCAGCAGGAGGCTGGGGCAGCTGAGGATAGCAATGCCTTGGCTCACTCACCAACCTGCTTGGATGACTACCTGGCCTGGAGTCAGCCCAGGGGCTTGATGTGGCAGCATCACAGCCTGGTCCCAGGTGGGTGCTGCTTGCTCATTGCCTCTGCAGCAGGTGGATTGCTTACGGCAAGAGGAAAGGAGATGAAAGGGAGAGGAGGTACTAGCTATCATTTATTAATGCTATCGGGTTGCGTTTCTTTCCAGCGCTATAAGGCTTTGGCAGGACTTGCAGACAGCTGATGAAAGAGGAGACAGCTCACCAGGAAACATGAGAGAACTTGAAGGAGGAGTCTTAGAAGGGTCACTGGAAGATGTGAAGGTCTGGGTGCTCCTCAAAAACTGTTAGAGGCTGGAAGAGTCTGAGAGGGCAAGGGAACGACAAGGGGAAATAAAAAGCATGGAGAGGCCAATGAAGAAGTGCTGGCAGAAACTGGACAGTCATCTTGTTATTGCAGTGTTGATAAAAAAAAGAAAAGGTTGTTTTTTTTCCTCTTCTGTGATATTTCTTGTTTGCTGATAGTTTTAAGATAGTGTTATGCCTGGGTTGTCTTTCCTGTCATTTGAGCTGTTGCTGGGTGAGAGCTTACCTATACAGAGACCCTATCACATTGCTACCATAAGTGAACTCAGCTCTTATGAAGAAGACTCGTAGGAGTTTCTAGGGCTAGCTATGAGGCTCAAACTTAGAAACATACTAAATATTTTTTTGGAGTTTGGTGGAAATTTTTGCATGCTCTACATGTTTTTTGTAACCTTTACCAGTCAGTAGCAGGGATAAAGTTGCTAATTGACTCTTCTTTCATTTGAGATGGCCCAGAAGAGTTAGAGATTGTTCATAAAGGGCATCCCTCCGCAAGGGTTGCTTACAGCAGCTGGATGCTTTAGCAACCAGATTTCACCAAAGGTCTGGGACACGCTGTGTGACAATCATGCTTTTGATCGTATGCAAAGATGCCTAAAAAGATGTTACTCTGACATTTCCCAATTATGCAAAGTTTTAAGCAGTTGAAGTTAAATCCGGTGAGGCTTACTTTGCCAGCTTCAGAGCTGGAGAGATGCAGAGATTTCTAGATGAGAAATACTTTTTTTTTTTTTAAAATTTTTACTAGAAAATGGTTTTTTATTATTTCTAATGAGCATCAGAGTGTCCAGGGGCCTGATTTTTTCCAACATGACCAGCAGCATTTCTGTAACAAGTCCATGTGAGCCTGAGTGTAAATCAGTCTCCATCCTTGTTGTTTGTGGTGTTTTAGAAAGCGAGATAATTGAGCTCCCCGGTACTCCTGGGAAGCAAACAGATTTGTATTATTCTCACCATCAAATGGTCATTGAAAAACAGTCAAGGAGAGCACATCAACATCCAGGACATGCCCAGATTTCACCAACTGTGTGAATTTAGTCACATTCATGAGCTAGTGCATCCCTATTGACACTAGTGCAGTAATGGCTTGTGCTCCTTCTGTATTTACTCTTGAAGATGTTTGTCCTGTTACCTCATCAGTGCTGCCGTAGGGATTGCTGAATTTTCAAACATCAGCACTGCTGCTTTTCAGATGGGATAAAAACCCCGTCTTCACAGTAATGAGATGTCAAAAACAGTGCTGAATCAACACCTAATACTTCAGTCAGTATTGCAAAAAAAGCATGATAAAATTGAGTCAAGCAGCCCAGATGTTTAAAAAAAAAAAAAGCAGGTAAAAATCAAGTGTGTGATATATGTTGTGTGAGTGTCACTTGTGGTGTCAACTAAAAGGGCAAAGGTGTAAGAGGGCCTTGTTGGGCTGTTCTGAAATGGTGCTGTCCCCATTTCATGTACTACACCAGTACTAGTACTACACCAGTACTACTCCTACTACCTTCTGGCTTAACTTGCTGAGACCCAGGATGGAGCAGCAAAGAAAGGAACCTGGCAGAGGTGAGAAATTGTGTTTGTTTGCCATTTTACCTGTTAGTGTATTGCATCACAGCAGGACTTTCTGGGATTGATAAGCTCCCAAACAAGAGGTTGCTGACAATCCCATTGCGTCATTTTGGCACTAATTCTCCACGTTGAAGAGCGTGTCTAACAGTGGCAGTTATGTGTATTATAAAATACAATAAACAAAGCCCTAACATCCGGCAGCAAACAGGATTTACATTCTGTTCCAAGTTTTCTAAATCCTGTGAGATGCTTATGTGGTAGCCTGGATATTACTCTGTGGTTGCTTTATTCGAACAACAAAAAAAATCTGTGTCTCATTAATATAGTAGGGACATGAATAATCAACTTCACTTACAGGAGCTCTCTTTATTCCTTCTATCCTTCAGTCTCTTTTGTCCTTCCAGTCTCATTTTTCGCGATCACAGAGATTTTTTTGATCACAGGCTGGAAACTTGTTGTGGAGAAGGTGGATTTTTAATGGGGAGGTGGAGGGCACAGAAAGATGGAGGAAGGCTCACAGTGGTGTTTGCAAACTCTGAAGTAGTTAATTGTATTACCCTTCTAGGCTGGGCTCTAAAAAGGCACATGTGTGCTTTGGCTGAAGTCCCAGCACTTTCCCTTGGGACTCCTGCTTCCAGGGTACTTCTCAAAAGCAGTGAAGTTGTAAACTTTTGGGGTTCAGAGTTATCAGTGTATTTAGATGACTGGCTGGTTTAAAACTACTTTTACAAGTTATTTTTGCCTCATATGGTGAACAGAGTGCAGTTCACTTGGAACAAGGCAAATAACAGCCCTGGACTTCAGGATAGCAGACTTTGCTATATTCAGGGACCTGCTTCAAAGAATCCCATGGGAGATAGCCTTAGGGAGCAGAAGAATAACCCCATGCCCTGGTCAGGCAGCTTTGCAGGAGAGGACCTTGGGATCCTGGTGGACAAGTTGAACAGGAGCCAGCAATGTGCCCTGGCAGCAAAGACCGATGACTTCCTGGGCGTTACATCAGACTGCAGGAGATGATCCCTCCACTCTGTTCAGCCCATATGAGACATCGCTGTGTCTGGTCCTGGGCTCCCAGCTGAGAGATGTGGACATGCTGGAGTGAGAGTCCTGCCAAGAGCCGTGAAGATGACTGGACCATCTGACATAAAAGGAGTCTGGAGGGGAGAGGGCTCAGGGAGATCTTGTTCACGTGTATCGATACCTAATGGGAGAGAATAGAGAGACAGATTCTTCTCAATGGCATCTAGGGAAAGGACAGGAGGCAATGGGCACAAACCAAGCCAGAGGCAATTCTGTTTAAACATAAGAAAAATGTTTTTTACTCTAAAGGTGGTCTGACAGTGGAATAGGTTGTCCAAAAAAGAAGTGGAGTCTCTGTCCTTGAAAGCATTCAAAACCTGGCTGGACGTGGCCCTGCGCAACCAGCTTTAGGTGACAGCGACCTTGCTTTGAGCAGGAGTTTGAACTTGATGATTTCCAGAGGTGCCTTCCAGCCTCAGCAATCCTGTGGGTTTTGTATTAGCATGCAGAACAAAATAGATTAAAAGAGTAATCAAGAATGGGCTGCCCTGAGCTATTTGTGGATCCTGGGAAGTCACAGGCACACGCAGTCCTCATCTCCATCCCAGGAGACACCGTGTTAGGAACTTTTCCCATGAAACAGTGTGTAGCATATAAACTGTACTGCAGCGTTTCAGAGCACCAGAGCTGAGGTCTGATGCTCTGATAGCTATGTGAAACCTAGAGCTTTGTGAGCTACTGTGGTCAGGGGCAGACAAAGGACAGATGAGGAACAACTAGTCCTTTGGCAAAGTGCAGTAGAGAGGCCAGCTGCTTTCACTCGCCTTCACTTTTGGCAGCACATGTTAGAAATGGGTATTTTGACATATGTGGTTAAGTTGCCTAAAGCAGTACACTCACACCATCATGGAAAGGGAAAGAAATGGAACAGAGTCAGTGAAGCTCAGCAGGCATCACTCCAGAGTCTGTGGAAAAGGCCAGTAAAACTTAGCAAAGCAACTGAGAACAGACTTTGGATGAAATCGCAGGTCAGCATGTAAATAACCTGTGTCAGATGGCATTTCCATTGGGTATTTATTCTGGAGCCACTGCAGGAATTACTGTGTGAGTTTCCTGTGCTGTGTTACACCAGGGGCAGATTGGACAGTCGCTACTGTTTCATTTGTCCTTGAGTTCATTTGGCACTTACCGGACCAGTGCTGGGCAGTAGGAACCCCTCTTCCTTGACTTCTGGAAATTTCCATCACGTTGGAAAGAAAACGGTGATTTTGTGACCAGTCCTTCCACGTCCACCTTAAGCAGCTGGCAAGGTGATTTTAATGCTCTGGTAGAAAGCTGTAGCACAGTTAAATATTCCACTGAAACAGGATAGCTCTGTGAGGCACACTGGCCCAGCTCCAACGCGCCTAGCCCAGCCGTCTCCTTTTGGGTGAAGAATCACCTCCTGGAAGCCCTCAGGAATGGTTGCTGGTGGAGAATGGGGGCCCCACAGCAGCGTTTGGCTGGCCCCTGCAGTCTGGGCTTTCAAAAGTTCAGCTGTGTCTTGACTTGTTGAATGGCTCCAGGTTTGTTCCCTCTGGGACCGTGGTTTCTGTGAACTCCTCCTGGTTCTCGCTTTGGTAGTGATTTCTTGGCAACTGCATTGTGCAGGCTGGTTTGAGACCCAAAGCAGGACGTTGATGTGGGATTTAGTCAAGAAAGAGCAGCAACAAGATGTCAGAAGTTGGTATTTTGCGATTCGGTGATTGGGTGAGAGCTCTCTAAAGAGTTTACACAACTCTGATTCCTCCCCATAGCAACCCACATTGTGTAAATAAAGCCAGCCCAGAAGCAAGTGCCTGTGCTTTGCAGATCTTCCTACTGCACAGCATACATTTACGTGGAGGCAGGATGCCCAAAGGGGGGGCTGGTGACATGTTTTGTCCTTGTGAATTCTGAGCCTGTGTCATGGAGGAGCTCAAGGGTGCTTCTACCCCCTTAGTACTCTGAGGCTTGATACGGTTTTTAAGACCTAGGTATATAGGATTTTCTGTAATGTATCAAACCATTAGTCCATCTTGCATGTTTGTCTGCCCTGACTAGCCATCGGTATTTGATGATATTCGGAGGGAATCGGTGTTGCAAATCACACTTTTGCCAAATGGAGATGGTCAGTGCTGGATTAAGAGGCATACACACAGTTCCTCCATAAAGAGAGGTCACAGAATAATCCTAGTTGGAAAGGGTCTCCTAGATCACCGAGTCCAACCATACCTACAATGATGAAGGTTGACATGTAGGGCTAGAGGCCAAATGAAGTTTTGAGCTTAGATTTCGTGTTGTCTTCATCTGATGAGAAGTTTTAGACATTCTTGAATAATATCCTGAGCTTCCAGTTACTTTTTGCTGCAATTGTAATCAACATTTGATCACATGTAAACCTGGACCAGAAGCTGTGGTTTTGAATTTTCAATAAGAATCATGGAAGGAAACTTGTACGCAGGGATTGCATTTCAGCTCCAGAAATTCTTGGAACAGTTTTAGAGCCTCATCCAAAACCCATTATCATTATTACAAGGACTTAATCTGACTCAGAACTCAGTCATCAAATTGTTTCTCACCTGATATACCTAGAAAACAATACCAAAGCAGTACCTCAACCCCTGCACTGACAGTTCTTTGTTATATGGAAGACTTGTTATATTTCTGTGGCTTTGATTTTCATCAGTATGCCTGCTTTGTTTCCTCCTCAGCGTAGCTGTCAGATAACTGCTGTGTTGTCCCACATTGAGGGGTGTCTCTGTCTTCAGGGCTTTGTTTGGTGTCAGAGCAGGGAGTCCCATGTAGAGCCCTGGGGAAAATAGTTGTTCTGCCACCCTGAACAGCATAGGCAAATGGAAATAGTTTAAACAAATCATGAGATATTTCTGGAGTGGCCTTCAGGAGTGTCAGCTTAGCTCACTTACTTGCCTCGAGGTCATGTCTACCCTACCTGCACCATTTCTGGACAATGTTTGTCCAGCATGTTCTTTATCTTAATTCCTCTCTTCCTTTAGTCTTGTCCCTAGACTGTCTCCAGTCACCACTGAAACTGATAGTGTAGGGTAATAATTGTATCATAAAGCTGAAAGAGGCCATGGAAACAATCCATTTCAGTGGGAGTGGATTGTTGCCTTTGAAGTGAATTCAGGGGGAGAAAATGACTACAGTGGCTTTGATGGAAATGGCAAGTAGAGAAATAAATAAGGTGTGGGGGTTTTTTTGGTCACGGAAGCAGTGGATGACATTTTCTACAGCACAAACTTCCCCAGAACGACTGAAAATCAAGCTGCAAGCAGATATTTTGGGAAGGCTTGCATCTACATGGAAGTGGCAAGCTGTTGAGTCTTTAGGAAAATCCCCATCCGAGATAAAAGATCTATTGCATTAGTTATATTCGATAAATGCTGACTCGAAGGTCTATTGCACAGCTGATGTTTAGCTTCCATCCTAGATGGCTCCTGTATAAAAAAAAAAAAAAAAAAAATCTCTTGGAACACTCTTTGAGCAGTCCTTATGCTGCAGTGTTTGGATCCGTTGAGAAAAATGCAGTTAGCAAAGCCTTCCAAAAGCTGCATGGGTGACCTCGTTGAACTTCCTTGGGCACAGTTTTGTTGCAAAAAGAAAAAGAGCTGGCAAAGACTGCTGAGCACAGAATTGCTATTTTCTTTATTTTTACAGGTACCTCCTTGTGCTGAGGGGAGGGAAGCAGCACACATATGTTGCTTCTTATTCATTGCATTTATCCAGATACCATTGACCTCCAGTAAATCCATTCCTGGTTGAAGGCGTTGAAAAATGTGCTTTTATTGCAAGAAGTCCTTGCTGAAGTTAATGGTAAAGTTGTACATATGAATAAAAGTGGGCAGGAAGTCTCCCAGGTCTGTCTCCAAGTGCAGTGAGTGTGATTTGCTGCATTGAGCTGGGGATGTATGGAGGCAAATGTCAGCTTTAATTAACTTGTTCCCTGCAGTAGAACAGGCCTGCATTGCCTCTCGTGTCTCGAAGGGCATGGCTTCACTAGTGCCTCCAGATGAAGGGGAGAGTGCCAGGAATACCACTTTCAGTGATCATTACCAGGTGGAACGTCTGCTTTTCATGCTAGTCACCTTGAGGGCCAGATAGGAATATTTGAAGTTGTTATGACTATTTTTATTTAAAAAAAAAAAAAGGGCAGACTGTATGCAATGCTGCAGAGTGAGTCAGCAGTTGGGGATGTGGTCACTGGGAGAGAACTGGTAGAAACTCATGTAGATGTTCCAGGATTAAAGGTATTTTTGTTCAAAAAAAAAAAATGTCAGATGCTACTGATTAGTTAAAAAAAAAAAAAAAAGAGGAGGGAAGCCAAGCATGAAACTGGAGTCCCCAAAGTAGCGAATTGTTTTGATCTTAAAAGCAGGAATATAAATCAAAACTCAGACTTGGATCCAAACACCTGATTGTGTGCTCTTCTGTACACCTGCCAGTTTTTCCAAGTACTGCAAATATTCTAGTTCAAGAAAGCCAAACATCTTGATCTCCTATCAGTAAATGGTTTGATGCAAATCGTGTGTTTTAAAGACAATGACTGGCAAAAGCCTGGCTTGGTAAGGGAGTTACTGTGGTGAGAGCTACTCAGATACCCTTAATCTTGGTCTCACTGGAAGCAGCTCTTTTTAACACCATCTGTGGCTGTTTTGAGAAATCTGTTGCTGTGCATGAAGAATGTAAAAATGGAAAGGCTGCTTTTGATGGCAGTATGTTATGAAGAGGCAGATACAGGGTCAGCCTGTATGCAGTGTAACACCTTGGGGACAAGCACCCCCTGATTGCAGGACAACTGCCATGCATTGTGTCAATTAAAGAGTTGAACTTGCTGGCAGCTAATGATTTGAACTGCATAGCTATTATGGCCACAATGTTGAAAACATGTTTTATTATTTAAAAGCATCCACATGTGTGTTGTGTGGTTAAGACAACATGTGGATTACTGTGAAAGAGTAGCAGAATAGAAGGCATTTCTCCCAGCTTTGCTGTAGAAGATTGCAGTGCCAAAATCATGGTCTTATGTTCCTGAGAGCAGCAGTAGGTGCTCTTCTTAGGCTTTGTTTGGGTCAACATTGCCTCCCTCCCCTGAAAAACAAAGTGCTCTGCTCTTTCCTCTTCCCCAGTCCAGTCCTTCAAGGCTCCTTAGTACAACTTTGCAGAGGCAGAAGAGAGGAAAGTGAGGAGGAATTAAGTTGCACAGTCAGAGAGGTGAGGATGGGTAAGAGAGGATGTGTCTCCATTCCTCAAGGCCCACATTGGTTGTCATCACCTCTGGACAGTGATTTACAGCTCTGCAGCCAAAGGTAGCTCTCTATGGCCAGGCACCTCAGCTGGCTGCAGGTCATATCTGCCCTTCCACATTGTCATCAGCTCCTGAACCTCCTCTGCCTTCAGCTTGACAAGTGCAGATCAGCAATAGTTTGCAGTTGTTTTACTCTGGCACGTGCTGTCTTGAAACAGAGGCATTTCTGGAGCTGACTTACTAGCTCAGCCCCATAATTTAGAAGGATAGTGTAACAGGCAGCAATGTTGTGGGCTTTCTAACTCAAATCCAGTAATGCATCTCCATGTGCGTATCTTCAGTGAGCTTTCAGGAGGCAGGCAATATTTGCCAGATAATCTTGTGGCATAGGTGGATTTCGTGATTTAACTAGGGCAATGGAAAATTTTAGTGGCAGAAGCAAGATTTTATCTTCCACAACACAGGTTAACCCTAGCCATTGCTTATTAGTTCCTCCCTTCCTGTAGGAAATTCTTTTCCTATACCTAAAGAGGAAGAGCAGCAAGGTATTATTTGGTGAGTGAGACTGCACTGTGAGTCCTGGGCAGTTATGTCTGCTTATTTTCCTGTTGCCAAGTGCAGTGCTCTGCCTTCTCCTCCATCTTACTTTACGTACTTTTAATGTTCTGTAGCTTATTGTCGGTTTGCAAACTCGCAGACAGCAAAGCCATGCAGTTTCACAAATCAGTGAATGAGTTGTAACTGGAGGAAAAATTGAGTCATTTGTGTCTGCACACACGGTCTCTTAGCTTGTGATTTATCCCTGGAACACCAGGTTTCCTAACTTCTTGAATCCTTTTAACTCCAATACTGTTGTTCTGATCTTCATCTGAGGGTAAGGAATTCACTCTCTTCTTCATGTGCCTTTTATTGACTTAAGTAACCAGAGAGACTCTCTTGGCCCAGCTCTACCCTTGAATGATTTTTGGGTTTTTTTTGGTAGTTTCTTTGCCCTGCTATCAGTGATTCATGACTTGACCTAACCTACACTTGTCCCTGTGGACAGAAACCATTGGCCGTTCCTTTTCACTTTATCCTTCCGCCACATTTCTGTTTCTAGGAGGTCAATTTACAACTCTTCTTTATACTTTATAGACTTGCTGTGGTGAGGCTGCACTAGCATATCTGGTAGCTGTGGGTGTTGCTTCCCCAGCAGCGTCATGCTAGCAGTAGGGGTTTGCCCTGGTCAGGGTGTGTGCAAAGCATTTCAGACACTGTAAATGCCCTCTTCCCTACAGTGTGGTGTTGTGCTGCCTTGGCCGGGTGGCAAGGAGATGGCTGCTGTCAGCCTGCTTCCACAACCCCATGCTGCCTGGGGTGCACAGCACAGCGTGGCAGCTTCTCCCCATCATCTCACTGCCCGAGTATTTAGTTGCTGGACCGCAGCTTCGCTGCCTGTGACACCCAGCGTCACATAGCGGGGTGAAGGCACTCCCAGTGCACTGCCTGTATGAGTGGGGTACAATCTAAATGGGGTTAACTGAGGCAGGAGGTAGAGCTGGTGTTCAGGGTAGGAGAGTTTCTGCATGTGCATGTGAGAGAATGCCAATAGCTCCCTGAGTTGAGCTCCTATGTCATACTCAGTTTCAAGCAACCTTTCCCAGCATCTTTTGGACTAGTATGTTTGCAAGGCACCGGTTGGTACCATTCGAGGGTACTGGGTACAGCACCTGCATACCTGTTCAGCTAGGAATAGTACTGGCAAAAACCTCAGATTACCTTGAAGTCCCATGGGATAACAGCAAGTTGAAAAGGTTCAACCAGGATAAGAGGAGAAATGAAACTGTCCCAGAGTGGGTTAAAACATCATGCCATGCTGAGGGGTCTGGGGGCACTGTGGGTAATGAAGAACAAAACCCTGCTTCATACCTGCCAGTTTATTCTTGCTCTGTCCCTGCAGCAGAGGAGGAAGAGGAGGACGGTCTAGGATCAGAAGGAAAATGCTTCTTGAGCAAACCAACCTGTGGACCTGCCATTTCCTGAG
Organism: Actenoides lindsayi; assembly: GCA_025331215.1. Classification (NCBI taxonomy): domain Eukaryota; kingdom Metazoa; phylum Chordata; class Aves; order Coraciiformes; family Alcedinidae; genus Actenoides; species Actenoides lindsayi. The sequence continues at coordinate 114,293 of WTSP01003809.1, read as the reverse complement.
GCTGCTGAGTAAAATCATTTAGCAGGCTTACAAAAGGGCTTGATAGCATGTGGGCATTAATAGCATTTGCAGCTATGTAAGCAGCAGTAACAACAGCAGGGTAATCAAATCTCATCCTTGAGAAGGGAAGCTGATCACCTGAGTGGGTCTGGGATTTCCCCCCAGCACAATTGCCAGGTACCTTTGCAGGCTAATTGAAATGTCAAATGCTGGCTGGGGCCAGGGGCATGACAGTGGCTTGATGGATATAATCTCTGAACAGACAGAGCAGCTCTGGTCACACTCCTGCCCTGAGGCCTAATAGCTCCCCAGGTACTGCTATCTGCTATCTCTGGCTGCAGCTCTCTGCTTTTTCATATATTTTTTTTTTAATTATTTTTTTTTTTTTTATGTTTGTGGTTTTTTTCTCTTAAGTGAGTGTGTTACTCTGGCAGAGTCATAACTGCTGGATGAGATCTCCCCATCTCTACTTTGCTGTTCCTTAAGTTTCTTTCACTAACTTTTAACCTGAGAGCAGTAAAAAGCATAGTTGAGAAGAGGCAGACGTGGCCCTGGGCTCTGACTGGACCCAAAGCAAGAAACTTCTTCATCTTATTTCCTCTCGTTACAGCTTTTCTGTCCCTTAACAGTTGGTCTGCTGGCTCTGCGGGCAACTGGCTCCAGACTGGCTGCCTCTTACAGGGATTTCTGCTGTAGGATGCAGTGTCTGTCTCAGCCTCCTCTTCAGCCTCATTTTCTTTGCTTTGTGTCCACCTGCCTCTATTTCCAGAACCAGACTCAAGTCCTGAAGGGTTCCCATCTCAAATCTAGAGAGGCAGCTGAGGCTCAGCCCTGGTGAGTGTTTCAGTCCTCAGCTGCCAGCCTGCCTAATGGGAACAGGGAGAAAAAAGAACCCTTTTCTCTGAAGAAAAAACACCTTCATGTTTCTGGGTGGTGGCTGATCCCTATGAGGCTTGAACCTTCAAGCACTGGTGCACAGAAGTAGAAAGAAAGGAAGGTAGAAAGGAAGTTGGCCAAGAGTTTGGTTGTAGACATAGGGAAAATGTCCTGGAGGTTGGAGCTAGGATAAAACCCCACAGTTTGGGTGCTTTCTGTGTAAAACCCCTGTCACTGCCATGAATGACATTGCCATTCTGCCCCTCTGCAGCGCTTTTGAGAACATCTTGCTCATCAGGTCTTTGTAGGCACAAAATCCTACAAATCTCCCCATCCACTATGCTCTGGTGCCAGCTGTGCTGTTGCAGGAAGGGATGGTGAAGGGGCAGGTCTGATGTCACAGCACATGTGTTATAACTGCAGGTTGCTAGAAGCATGCAGACTGCTCTACCCTGACTACAGTGGCATCCCCTTCCCTGGGATCTGCTGTGGTGCTTGCAGGGCCACCAGCCAACTCACCTAGGCAAGCTGGCCCAGCAGAAAGCCATGTGCCTTTCATTCTTCTTGGATGGATTTTGGGTGAATCGCTGCCCTTGTGGCCATGGGGAAGCTGGTCATGATGCCAAGGAGGAGGAGTATGTGTCAACAAGGTGGCTGCTGCTTCTGGCAAACTGTGCCTGCATCAGGGTTGCCTTCCTTGAAGGTGTTTGGGGTGGAAAAAGTAGCCTTGGAAAACAACCGGTGTGCTCTGGGAGGTGATGCCCAGAAGAGAGAAAGGCCAGGAACTGGGTGGTGCATCTGTCTGACAGGCTAATGGCAACAAAGCCTGGCCCAACATCTTCAGCTATTCACCTGGCTGTGGGACAGGCTGTTCCCAAGCCTTTGATTTCTGCCTTTACATTTTTTTTCCATTTCCCATCCTAACCAGAAACAGTTTTATAGAAGGGCTGGATCATCAAAGCTAATAGTTCTGGCATTCCTCCTTAGTAATACTGAGACATTTTAGTTCCTGCTTACTGCTTTTTTCCAGGTGTATTTTTGTCAACTTTAAATACCCATCAAGAAAGTGCTCCAGCCAGCTGGGCTGCTGAGCAGTGCTCATGGAGTGCTTGAGGATGGGCTGAACCTATGGTAGACCACCTCACTCTAGTGCTCTTGAGACAGAGCACTGCATGTAGGCACAGGGCTCTGCTCTCCAGCTCTCACGCGGGAGGGGACAGCTGTCAGGTGATGTCTTAAATCCTGTCTCCTGTGCTGGGGAGAACCTCTGTCAGCAGTTGGCATTGGCAGGTCTTCTGCCTGCAGGCAGCTGGTGGAGCTACGTCTCTCTTTGATAGCTCCCTCCCTCTTCATGGCGAGGAAAGCATGGGTAAAGCCAGGGCCTTCTCCAAGGGTCCCCCATGGAGATCTCCAGGGAAAAGCCAGTCTTTTGAGAAGAAACTGGAGCGCCAGGAACTTTCTCCGGGGCGGGTATTTATCCTATCATTTTCTGAAAATCATCTCCTGCCACGTTAGGGAATTAGCCTGCCGAAGCACAGGTTACCCAGCAAGGAAATCGCTGCCTCCCAGGTTAATCCTAGCTCTTTGGTATCTTCTGTGTTTGGCTGCTGGAAGTGTTAAGTAAATATTTGTACTACACGGAGAATTGCCCCCCTTTCTTCTCTTTTCCAAGGGTCAGAGCAACATCAGCCCTTGGCAGTTGTGTGCAGGCAGCGTGTGCTGCGAGGCGGGCTCCGTGCCAGCCTTGTGCAGGAACCCAAGCACAGACGAGCCCGGGAGTCACCGCAGTGGAGCAGCCAGAGTGGCTGCCTGTAGTGACCAGCATCCTTCTCCCAGGAGATACTGGTTCCTGAGCTTTGTCCTGAGCTTACTCTGAAGAGCAATGAAGTCCTGAGTTTAGCCATGAAACCAAATAACCTCTTCACGCTGCGCAAAAGAAAAATCCTTCTTCTCATGGTGTCCTCCATTGGTGAATCTGCAGGAGTGAACAGACTTTTGTTGCTGTGTTTTAAAGTTTATTCATATTTTACTTGGTTGCTCTGTAATTTAGCCAGTCCCACCCTTCTGTGTCTCTCCTCTGAAAAGCATTGTGCTCCCCTCTCTCACTAATACAGTGAACCCTCAAAACAGGGAGTGCTGAATCCCACGCGAACTACAAAGTCTACTTCAGCCCCATTGCAAGTGGGGCCCTATGTCCATCTGCAGGGCCCTCAGAAGCAGTGCTTCCCCCCTTGTTGCTATGAATGAGGTGGAAGCTCACCTGTTATGCATTATTTGACATGAAGACACAGGAATTTCTCTTCTTTCCCATGATGGTCAGTCCCTGCAGCGGGAGATGGGCTTACTGATAATCAGTACATTACTCACAAGAGTGTCTGACTGAAAAATCTCCTGCAGAAGCTAAATATTGACGTTTATATTTGTAGTCATAGACTTAATCCCATAGCCTCAGAGCAGAATCTGGGGTGGGGAAGACCTAGCTCTGAAATTTGTGGCTGTTCAGCATCGGGTAACAGGGCCTGACCGAAACCCACACATCTAAGCCAATGCTCATGTCAAGAAAGCAGGATACTCTAGTTGCCTCCGAGTCTTGTCTCAGTTGCAGCTTTACCTCATTTCTGAGATGGCTTTCTGCTCACCTCTACCAGATCCCACAGCACCCAGATTCAGGAGCAATTAGAGGCCCTGTTTCTAGGTGCAGCAAGAGGCCAAGAGCTTATCACAGCCAGGGAGGGGGACCTCGGTTCTAGTTTCTGGGATTGGTTTGGGTTTGTCTGGGCCTCTACATAGCTCAGAGATATTTTGGAGCTGGTCTAAGTCATGTGGCTTATAAATGCCTCCTCCAAAGCAAACTTGTGTAGCGTGCTCCTACTTTAGCCAAAATGAGTGTCTCAAGCTGCTGGGCTGCGTGGGCAGGATGAAGGTAGTTTGGTAGGTTGGAGATGGGTATGCTGGCCTCAGAACAGTAGGGGTTTTCCCAGCAGTGGGCTGTGCTGCCCTCTCAGAGCTTGTCCCTGACGTTTCTGGCTGCAGGAGCAGTGCAGAGGGCTCAGAAAAATCATCTCGATGCTCAGACTTGAAGCTGGTGGGATGGTTCCCTTTATATACCAAGGCTGCCAACTTCTCTGGTCCTCCCAGAGCTTTGGGGATGATTTCTGTTTTTAAAGAATATGGGCAGAGAGCCTGTCTCTGCTCCCTGGTAGGTGGATATTGAGCTGGTCCATCCCTAGCCTGGGAGAAGCAAGTGCTCACATAGGTTTTGGCACTTGAGCTCTTCACAGTAAAGCTGTCATGTGGTGTGGGCACAAGGCTGAGCTACTGGCAGGTTGGTTAGTTGCTGACTCAATGCCAAAATGTTTAGCAGATCTGAAAACCACGTAGTGTGAGCCACCATAACACTGCTGGGAGGCATGAGCTCTGCTCACCAGCACTGTCTCATTAGTGATAGGGATGGTGGTTACAGAGATTTACAAGGTTATGCTGCACGTGCTTGTCTTTGTCTACCCTAAGCCCAGGAAGCCAGTGGAGTTTAGAAGGAAACCAAAATTGATCCTGGGTCCTGCATCAAGCAGACTGGGAGGGGAGGGGCTGTTAAATGAAGTTGCTTTGAACGTGGAAACAGTTTTCACTTAGACAGTGATGTCCTTAACCACGTCGCTGCTAATATTTTGGGCATTGCAGCTGAATGTCCCATCAAGTGCATTCTTTGCTGGCATTTCCTTCCAGAAAAGAAGATTGAAAACTTTTATTGTGTACATAGGTGCATATTCAGAAGAATATTCTTTCAGTGGTTAAATCAGTAATCTGGTTCTTGTCCATCTTATTTGGGGGGGATTGCTAGTTAAAAAAATTTTATGTTCCTTAGTTTGACCAGTGGCATTATCCGAGGGATCTACAAAGAGGTTCCCAGTCCTGTGGTGATTAATCAAATCTCTGGCATGTGTTTTAGAACTACGATGAACACTTAATATAACAAATTAACAAGGAGGAGGGAAGAGCTTTTTAAGGAAGATGAAGGCAATTTATCTCTGTGTCAGCCTGCCAGCTCTGAGTAACATAAACAACTCCAGGTCTCTGCTGGACCACTCCAGAGTTAGAGGTCTCTTAACCTTGTAAAGGACCAGTTTATTCTGGTAACTGCTTCAGCTTCTTTTTTTAGCCTGTACTCTGACATCTCTTTCTGTTTTCTCTGTACAGGGTACGAAAACTGGAGGGATCTGGCTAAGGCTCTGGCAGACACAAATGTCCCAGGTGGGGGCCCAAGTCTTCGGTTTTACTATGCACAGAAGCTGGGACATAAGGTGAGGAGGCTCGGGATGTCTTCTGAACATTCAGAAGGGCAGACTTTTGTGCAGGAAAGAGAGAATTCCACAGGGCAAAATCTGAGCTGACTCACAGCACTGTGAGCATACAATGATTCCACTGTAGTCAATGAAGTTATTTTAGATGTACTGAGCCGCAGGGGTGGGCTGAAGCTGGCTGGAAGGGTGGCACAGGAAGGTAGCACTAGGCATGATGGAAGCAGAAATGAAAGGTCAGGAGAGAGTTCATAGCTCTCCAGTGAAGCACGTCTCTGTACTGTTGCCTGAAGGAAGTGTTGGAAGAACTATTGCTTGGATCTTTTTGAAACAATGACAGGGAGGGGAGGAGAAGAAAAAGGAGAATCACCTAAGTTTTAACCCTGTGGTAGCAAACAGTTCTAAAGTGCTGGTATCCTTTCCCATCAGTAGCTCACTACGAAATGTTCCATCCAGGAACATTTTTCACTCCATTATGGCCATGATAGCTGGCTTGTTCTTTGGAAAAGGAGCTTGGGAACCTTCCTTTTTCCTCACATGTTTTTGTGACCAAACTTGAGCTCTCTTGTCTCGGTGTCTGTGCTGGGGTCATATGTCAGGTTATTTTGACTTTCCTCTACTTCTATTTCAGAACCAAGAGCTGCAAAGAAGTGGGAGGAATAAATCGAATTATGCAGCTGTGGACAAACCTGTCCCATGGATGCCAGAGGTGAGTGCCTTTCTCCGTCGTTTTGCATGAAGGAGCTGTAGTTAGAGACCTGCACAGCAAGAATGGAAGCCAGGGACCTCTGCCTGGAAATTCATTTGCTTCACCAGAATTCTGTTCCCTGTCACCCTCTCCTGATTTAATGACACTTACAAACCTGAGTAATCATCTGGAAAGACAGGAGTGTCCAGATTCCTGATAGTTTGGCATTTCCACTAGCCTTCAAGGCACCAAGCACCCACCCACAGTTCCCTGAGAGCAGGCAGGCAACTGCCTTCCTGAAAGGTGAAGTTTATTCATGGCTGGGAGTGCATAAGGCCAAGGATTCAGCAGGCTTCAATATGAAGTGTCACGCTCTGCTCTTGCTCTGGCATTTGCTTGCTATCCAATCCCTGGGTGCTGTATGTAGAGATTTCTCCACTTCAGTAACACTTCTGATGAACAGAGACCTTGTCTGGTGACCCTTGAAGACTGGGGTAAACACTCCCTTTGTTTCCTTCATGCCTCGTTTATTCTTTCCTCCCCTGGTCCCTTATCTCACCTGTCCCTCATCTCTTAAGATAAGGGAGCAATGCAGCCTGCTGATAATGAGAGGGACACCAGCCAGGGGGCATTTAGCTAATGGAATCAGCTCACTAAATTCCTCGAGGCGATTAGAGGAGGCGATTAGAGACCTGCCTCTGCAGCTCCCCTGGGGAGGGAGCAGGCTGCTGTACCTACCCTCGGGACACTAAAGTAAAGCACCTCCCTCCAGCCATCACACTGAGCAGCACAGGTCCCTGCAGCGTGAGCTAAAGCTTTCCGGGAGGCAGCCAGCACCAGTCACCCTCCGTCGCCCAGAACCAGACCGGACCGTTGGTCTGTTCTGCTGCATCAGCTCTGGCGAGTGCCAGCCCCAGCTGGAGCCTGGGGGTTTCCTCCAGCCAGCAGCAGAGCCTCCCAGGCAGCCTGCGGGCAGGGCTGCCTTCTGGGTGAGCAGCTGCTGGAGAAGAGACAGGGGGACACCGGGGCCAGGGCTGCTGCTGCGCACGGGGGTGACACGAAACTCCTGCTGCTCCCCTCTCCCACGGCACTGAGCCCTGCAGGCCCTGTGTGGCATCCCTCAGCTTCTCTGGGGCTTTGTCCGCTGGCTGTGATGCCCTCCCTGGTGTTTTCTCACAAGCATGTTAGTCTTGAAAGCTGTGATGGGCAATGAGCCTGTACCGGGCTAGAGATGCAGCTGGTGGGGTACATAACGTGCTGTGCCTTGGGCAAAGGTGTGTGTTTAGCAGAGGGCAGAGCTGCAAAGCCCTCTGCTTTGCTGGTGGGGCGGCTTCACGCCCTTGCCTGCCCCAGAGCTGGGCAGGACACCCACCAGCCTGCAACCCCAATGCCTGGGTGTTGTGCTGCCAAGGAAGGAGTGAGCAGAGCGGTGTTCCGGCCAAAGGGAAGTACCTCAGGTGTGCTGTGTGGGATGGCTTCACCCTGGAAAGGTGCTGCGTGCCTCCTGCCTTGTCCTGCACTGCTCCCTTTTGGGGTGGGGTAGCAGGGCTGTTGCCTCAGCCCAGCTGCCTCAGGAGTTTGTGGGTGCTCAGGCCCCATCTGTCCCCTCTGTCAGGTTCTGTGGGGCAGATGTGCCATGAGAAGACTGAGTCCCAGGGCTTACAGATACCAGACCAGGGAGCTGTTTTGGGTGGCCTTGCCCCACTCACACACCCTGCTGTTCTTCCCCCATCAGGCCTCCTCTCTGATGTTGCTCCTGTGAAGCACCCATCTCCTTCACTAGTTTTTTTTCTTTGTCTCTATAAGGCAAAATTTCTTGCCCTTCCTGTGGCATTGTGTGTACCCAGAAGGTCAGCAGATCCATTCTGACTGCAAACAGAGGTCAGTGGTTCACCAGTGCCAGCTGCAGGAGATGGAGAGGGATCCACAGGCACAGCTCTGTATAGAACTGCTTGCTCTCCTCTTAGCCACCAGCTGAACTGGTTTAGGGATTAAGTTTTTTTCTGTAACTCTGCCCAAATTAATTACCCAGGGTCTGTGATCCCATTGTGCCTTCCCCATAGCATCTCTAAGAACTTAATTGCAGCCTGAGTCCCAGGGAGAGAGGCAGCAGGTTACCTTCCACGGGACCCAGAGCTGGACTTTGTTTGAATAGGGAGGTATATTCCTGACAAACATAAATAATTAACAGGCTTGCAGGGTGAGCTGGCAGCCAGCTTGGCCAAAAAAAGGGCAGGTTTCAATTTTCCTCTTTGAGTTTCAGGAGATGAAATCAGCAGTTTAAGTATTCAGCCTTGGCTAGTGTAATGGGAAGTTGTGCATGTAGGAAATCCCTAATGAAGTTATACCTTGTGTATGGGGGCAAGCAGGGTTCAGCCTCACTCCTGGGTTCTTTCCATTATCCCTGCTCCCACTGTCCCTTCCAGGCACCAGAGCAGTGTCTTCCAGCTCCCAGCATCACCCGCTGCCTCCTCAGGCTGGAGAGATGTGGGACGTTTTGTTTCTTTATTTCAGAAAGGTGCCTGCCTGTCACCAGAGTGAACCTGTACTGTGGGACCATGATTGTCACCATTTGGCACTGCTGTAGCTGGGGGGGGAGTGGATTTTCAGAAATGTGCCTGGTTAGCCCAGTCGTTCTCATTTACCTCTGCAAAAGCCTCCATTCAGCTCTGGATCTAGGCAGGTGCTGGGGAGCATTTAAAACATGTCCCCCACCCTTCACATCTGCACAGCCTCAGGACTTCCTTCTCTCTGGAAGGAGGTGTGAGGGACGTCCTGGAGCAGAGCTTCTTGCAGGCAGCACCTGTATAGGTGCATGGGTTTTGCCCAAAATCAGAGCGTTGCGCTAGGGCATCCTCCTGCTACCAAACCCGCCCTGAAAGGAAACATCCTTTCCATAGAGGACTAAAAGACCAAGTTATTTCTGCTCACTCCGTCCCTGCCCACGTCCCTTCCTCACCCGCTTGCGCCCATCAGGCGTCAGAGCTCCGTGGGACGGGGGGGTGTTTGTTACTAACTTGTCTTGATGGATTCCCACAAGTGCCTGGTGCAGCAGAGCTTGCAGCAAAGCCCAGCTGCTGGCTGCTGAATGTCACCCAGTCAGGGGAGCTGGGCCAGGCAGGAGGAGGGGCCGCAGCCGCTTTGTGGAGACAGAAGAGCCTTATAAACTAGAGGAGTTTCCAGTTGGCAGCACAATATTGCCTTTCTTTCCTGGCTCAGGCCCTCTCTGTGCCTCGTTCATCATCCCCGGCGCTGTGCATTCCCTGGGCTGCACGCAGCTATGCAGCTGATTTGCCTCCCCAATGCCAAAAGCCGCCCGGGATTTAATTAGGAAAGACCTCTCTTCTTCATCCTGCTCTAGTTACAGCGCAGCAGGTCGCCTCTCCGCTCTTGTAATCCTCCCAGCTTTGCTGCTTGCCCTGGCCTCTGCTGCTTTGCCTTTCTTCCCGGGGGCTTCTTGCTCACCAGGAGCCTCTGGGTGTGTGGTGCCACCCCTCTCTGGGTGTTTTGGACAGTCTGTTTTTCTAGGAGGGGCCAATAA
>WTSP01003809.1:69436-96030 GCA_025331215.1 Actenoides lindsayi | reverse complement strand
CAAGGCACACCCAGCTGACATGTTGAAGCCTGACCCCCGGGACCCTCTGTACAAAGGTAAGACTTACAGAGCAGTTGAGGAGGTAGCTGCAGCCTGTCACAGCACGTGCGGCAGCACAGCCGAGAACGATCGTCCTCCTGTGTCGCAGTTACCAAAGGCAACGCTTTTTTCTCCCCGGTGCAGGGGAGAGGGGCAGCATACAGTGTCAGTCACTGTAGGAGACAAAGCACAGACTGAACCCAGCTCCCCTTTCTTGGCATCCAGCTCACGCAGCATCCCTGGGTGTAACGTTTTAGTGTCAGTGCTGTAGAGCAACGTGAAAAGACGAGCTGGGACTCGAGACGACGTTGAACTTGATGATCTTAAAGGTCTTTTCCACCCGTAGCGATTCTGTGAGCTGTGCAGGATAGTTTGCTTTATGTATCCGTTAGTATTTCACGTGGATAATAGAAGCCAGGCACAGAAGTAGCTAAGGTGGTGCATTGGTTAGAGCGGGGCCCCTCCAGGAACTCTTGCCTGTGTGTTTCTTCTTCTCAGTGCCTCTGCTCAGCAAGTCTCGTGTGCGCCGAGCCTTGCCAGACTGCTCGTACAAGCCCAGCTACGTGGTGAATGGATTTCCTCTGCAGCGTTACCAGGGACTCCAGTTCGTAAGTTTTATTCCTGGAGCAGGTACTTGCCTAGGGGAACTGGAGGAGGAAGGAGGGAGACCCCATTAACCATAGGCTTCTCCACCAACCTGAAGATCCTGGGCAGATTTGACCGCCTGCTGTTCAGGCCCGTGCCAAAGGGCAACACCAAGAAAAGGGAGATGGGTGCTACATACTACTCATGGGTCTCACTGGGGTACACGTGTACATGTGTCTTACAGAGCCCCTTGGACCTCAAACCAAAAAGCTGAGCTTGCCTTCACCAGAGCCTCACAATAGTCGAGGATTTTATTCTCCACGGGGTGAACTGTAGTCTGTGTGGGCTACTGAAGTCCCTGACAAGCTTAAATCTGATCTTGAGGGGGAGCTCACATTTGTGGGGCATGCGGTATAGCACTAATTAATCCTCCATGCAGTAGAGCAGACTGTGAGGTCTGCTGAGGACAGGTCACCAGCATGGTTTGCTGGTGCAAGCCTATGCTCCCTGGACAGCTCCGGCTCCTTCAGCCTTGCCTGGAGATCTCCCCGCTTGCTTGCTGAGGTCCTGTGATCCCTGTATCTCCTCAGGAGGACTTGCCCACCTCTCTCCCATCTAATTCTCACTCTATTATAGGACTTAAATGCACAGTTGTAGAGATGGACAGACAGATGTTTAGAGAGAGAAAAAGGCACAGCTGTAGACACAGCCCAGCATGCTTCCTTCTGTTTCCCATCCTCACAGCAGGCTACCAGGTGCTTTGGAGGTTCAAAGAAATAGTGAGGAGCTCCTGCTCCCTCTCCAAAGGGCTGGTCACCCTGCAACTGTGTCTGGGACACCTTGTGACTGATTCCTGGCATTTATGAGGTTTTTTACTTCATCTTCCTCCCTTCTTCCCAGGTTCATTTATCCTTTGTTTACCCGAATGATTACAGCCGCCTGAGCCACATGGAGAAAGACAACAAATGCTTCTATCAGGAAAACCCTTATTACTTGGAAAGGTAGGATGCTGCAAATGGAGATTTACTAGCAGGGTGGAAGGAGGTGGTTTGAAGGCTGGAATTGGGGTGGAATTTCATATTCACTTCTGTAGGACTCTCTTAATTCTTAAAGCTCCCTTAAATCCTGCAAAACATTTGTAGCTTATTTTGATAACCTATACTCCCTTTAAGTGAAAATACATTTAGGTCTCAAGGGGAAACTGCTGCTGCTTTTCTTGCTCTGTTAACCTGGAAGCTGGGTCAGAGCGTGTTTGTTCCACTACTTCAGGGAGGAGATTTCCAGGAAAATTTGCCTGCCAGCAGCTGCAGCCTCCTGATGCCTGTTGCTGTGAAAGCCAAACCTTGCTCACCACCAGGCATGTTTCTGGGGAAATAAATGCTTGTCATTCATCTTCACTGGGGTGCACTGGGAACCACCACCTGCATGCTTCCCCCTGCCATGGGCAGACACCTTGTGTGATGGTGTCCCTCCATTCAAGAGGAATTTTTGGCAGGATAAGAAGAGTCATTTTTCCAGTGAGATAATGGATAGTGGCCTCCCTGTGCTCAGGATCATCTTCGTCCCTACAGGATTATTTTGAGGGCTGGAACAACAGGTTGTGTTGTAGATTTGGGAGGTAACTTTTGGGACTGCAGTTCATGTGAAGGGTGGAGAAGATGGGCTGGAAGGTGCCACCTGTGCTTATTGCTTTGGTAGTTCATTTACATTGTGACAAAATTGGGCAACTGGGGGCTCATTTTGCTTGGCATCAAGCACACACGGAGGGAAACAGTCCTGGAAATTCCTCCGAAAAGCTTGAAGCACAGACATATGAGGACAGCATGCAGGCAGCGGTGGTATGAGAGAAGAGAGAGGGAGATCATTGCAATTACCTGCCTGAGCCACTTTCGCAGCACGGTGACTTGAGTTTCTGAGAACTACATCGTAAGCGAGCTTTAAGGAGCAGTTTAAGGGAGACTAAAGAAGTGTTTCATGGTACTTATTTTGGGATTTCCTTCTGTGCTTCTGAGAATATGTATGAAAGACTGGGATAATAGGCAAGGAAAGTTGACATCTTTGACAGTGCAGAGAAAGATCTGACTGCCCAAAGATTTGAAAGATAGGGATGATAATAGTCTTACGACTTGCTGGGAAAGGAGGATCTAGAGATGCTGTGTAGATGTAATCAGGCTAATGGACCATCACCTCTGAAGCAGTGGCCATAATTTATTTGGAGATGGCAAAGTAACTTTCATCAAACTTGTGTTTTGCCCTTCCCTCTGCAGATTTGGATTCTACAAGTACATGAAACTGGATCGGCCAGAGAAGAGCCTGGACTCTGAAGAAAAGACAGGTAGGATCCCTAATGTCAGAGCCCAGAGCATCCTTTTGTCTGTCACTTTTGTGTCTCGTCTCTCAGCACCAGCTGAAAGAAGCTGTTGACTTTCTGTACCAAGGAATTAACAGCCCTTCCCTGCCAGGTTGCTGTGGCTGGCAGGAGATTTTTTCCACCACTTCCACTTCTCTTAAGGGCAAGTTGTGAGGTCACCAAACAGTGGGCTGTAGTGGACAACATAGCAACTACCTGTCTGTCCCGCAGCTTAGCTGAGGTGCAGTTCTGGCAAAAACATGGGCAGAAGTGAGAGAGCCAAAGGTGAGCAGCGTGGCAGCCTATGCTTCCACCTGCCCCACAAGGCTGTGGCCAGACAGAGAGCTAAAGGCAAAGCCAGACAGCTCCCCAGCCTTTGGCAGTGCTGGCTAACGGGCTGAGGAGGTTGGTACCAGCAAAAGCACGACTTCTGTGCGTGAGAGCATCCCTGCCCTTCTGAGCAGGACACAACACTGAGATGAGGCAAGAAGCAGCTGCCCCTGGCGGGGTGGGTCCCTGGGTCAGGATGGCAGAAGTCAGTAGGAGGCTGCCAGAGATGTAACTGTGGTTATTCCCACAGGCTCTCAGGAGGGAAACCTGGACGATCTGCAGTATACAGAGCAGGACGTGGAGAGTACCAGTCCTCCTGAGCACCCAGGCATGGGGAGGGCAGAGCCAGCAGGCAATGCTCCCAGCAGTGTGGTGGGCAGTGATAACATTCTCGAGGACTATTCCCTCCAGGAACGTCGTCGGCTCCTCTCGATGATGGATGGCGACATAAGAGAGGGGCTACAGAGGAGAAGGATGAAGGGATCTGGTTTCAAATCAGCAACTCTGGCCTCTGCCAACCAAAGCCTCGGCCAGGTTGGCCTGGAGGGGAATTCAGTAATGAAGAGACCCCATTTAAAAGCTGGTGTCAAAGACAACTCCAGGAGCTCTCTGCAGCACACCAGGGCCGTCCAGGGGAGAACACTTGTCAAAAAAGTGAACACTTCTTCTTGGACTGTGTCTCAAAGGCAGCAGCTTTTTGGCAGCCCCAGGGACTCAGGGGTCATGATTCCCAAAGGTGTGAGAACTCGAGGAGACCTCAGGACCACTAAGGGTGGGCTGCTGCCAGCAGGCACCTTGCCAGCTGGAAAAGGAGGCCCAGTCTCTGGCAAAGTTGACAGACGTGCTGTGAGCACTGCTGGCCCCAGCCAGCAGCCTGGGCTGTCCCAGTGGCTGAACCAAGTGGAGTCCTACATTGCTGAGCAGAAGGCAGCCATTGGTGGGGAGGTGGGTGAGGGAGAGGTGCAGGTGGCATCTCCGTTGAAGGGCAAGTCTGGACCTGTGGCAGCAGAAGAGGAAGACATGGATGGGGAGCCAGAGGAGGAAGTTGAGGAGGATTTTGATTACGTACCAGTGTTTGACCAGTCTGTGAACTGGGAGCAGACCTTCAGCACAAGCAATCTGGACTTCCATATGCTGCGCACAGACTGGATTGACCTGAAATGCAACACGTCGGGAAACTTGCTGCTAAGAGAAAGGGAGGCCCTGGAAGTCACACGTGTCTTCCTGAAGAAGCTCAACCAGAGGAGTAAAGGGTAAGGCACAGTGTAAAAACCATGGAACGTTGTCCCAGAGCTGGTGTGCTGTGCTGCATGGGAAATACCTGTTGTGTGAGGAGCTAGTGGGAATCAGAGGATAAGCTAGATGTGGGAAATAAGACTTCAGGTAAGGAATCTGTGTAAAAACCCTGGCTTTAAATACCTCTTTTGGCTCAGAAATGGGAATTGCTGGACACCAGACCATGTCTGGGAGCTGAATATCACCCTCCAACAGCTGGTGGAGTAAACGTGGAGGACTGGTAGTTTCCACCTAGATGGTGTCACTGGCCTTTTGCTGGCTTCCTGTTCTGTAGATATTGAGAGCACATCAGGAGCATTTTACCAGCTGAAGACTAAGAAATCCTGCTTGATATGAAGTAGGACTGGAGCTCCTTGTGCTTGTGGTTTGATGTCTGCCACATCTCAGCTTGTGAATCGCTTAGGACATATGACCAGAAGGGACCTATCAAAGAATGTGGATCAGGACACTGATCTCAGAGACAACCAAGTACCCTACACTGTTATCTGATCATGTGTACTACTATCTTAAAACTAGCTAGATTTCTAGGTCCTAGTACTGATTTGGGAAGATGTTTCAGCTCCTCACTTCTTTGATGACCCACTGAAGACCAGATTTTGCTGGTACTCTTTTTTTTTTTTGCACGGTCTTATTATGGTTCTTTTTCCTCTCAAGACTTACCATCTTGATTGTCTTTCTGGCAAAGAGACATACCTTCTCTGAGCCTCTATAAGCTAAACAGTCCTGACTCCTGACCCTTTGGTTGAGTTGGCCTCTACTTCCGTAATTTTCCCATCTGTTCTTCTCCATGCAGGTTTCAGTTTGGGTTAATGTTCCTGTACATAAGTGACTGGTATCCTGAATGCTTTATAGAATGGGTGTTACCAGTTACCAATCCCTGCTGGAAGTAGCTCTCATGCTACATCTTAAGATTGCATTTGCTTTTTCAGGGTCACATCAGTCACAGTGTAAGTGATCAGTACACACAAGCTTTTCTCAGTGCTTCTAACAGATGAGCATCCATCCATTTCACAGCGGGAACTCTTGTTACGATCCGAAAGGGCATCTCGTCCTGTTTTGTCCATTCTGAACCTACAGCTCACCCCAGTTTTTACAGGACGGTTTCTCAGTCCTACTCCATGTTGTTGGCTGATAAGCTGTCATCAGCCAATTTCACTAGCCCAAACATGCTCCTTGTGCCAAGATCATTGTAGGAGGTGTTGAATACACTCGGTATTACCAGCCCTATAATCATTCAGACACATTTGTTATTTTCTGTGTCACCTTTATTTCACTAGCCTTGCCAACTATTTTCTCTTGGCTGGAATCCCAGATCTAATCCCACACGCTTGTGAATTTAGGAAACAGGTGCTAAACCTTCCCATGGGACTCTGGAAGCGATGCAGCAAAGCCAGGGAAAGCTGGGAACACAAAGGTTTGTGCTAGCCAGGAGAAAAGCCCCTAGCTGGAGGTGGGAGAGAGGCTGGTGCACAGGGGACATGCCCACCCCAGCCGTGTCTCCTGCAGGAGGTTCCAGCTGCAGCGGATCGTGAACGTGGAGAAACGCCAGGACCGCATGCGGGGCAGCCGGTACCTGCTGGAGCTGGAGCTGCTGGAGCAGGGAGAGCGCCTTGTCCGCTTCTCCGAGTACATCTTTGCCCGGGGCTGGCAGGGCGGTGGAGGTGAGGAGGAGGAGGCGAGGAAGATGAGGAATCTGGCGTGGGGTCGCCGTCGGCACCTGATGGCTGTGGCAAATGAGCCGGAGCTGTGCTGGCCCCAGGGCTTTTCCTGGAACCACCGTGCTGTGGTTCACTTCGTGGTGCCAGGTAAGGAGGACCTGCCTCCGTGGGACGTGAGGGATGGCACAGTGGGTAGTTCCTGGGAGGACAGTCCTGAACAGTGGGTCTGGGCCAGCTTCAACCGTCTTATTTGGGTTACTTCCAATTTCAGTTCTCGCCAAGTTAAACCCCCTCAGAAGTAAGACAGGGCCCAAACTCCTATGGCTTGTAAGCTCAAAGGAAACACTTGTCACACACTAGGAAAGAACCCACACTGATTCGTGGGCTCTTTGGTCCAGATTTTCAACCTGGACCTATTTTAACATCCCTGCAAGGTTCGCAGGGTTTGAGGGGAGAGAAGAAACCTTGACTATTGAGAAGCCACACCATCTTTGAAATCAGTTTTGCTTTGATTCTCTCTCTCTTGCAATACAACCAGTGAAAAACCAGGCGCGTTGGGTGCTGCAGTTCATCTCCGACATGGAAGAACTGTTCCGAGTCACTAAGGATCCATACTTCAACATCATCATCACAGACTACAGCAGTGATGACATGGATGTAGAGAAGGCTCTGAAAAGGTCTGCCTTGCACAGGTGAGAGTATTGGTCACAAAAAACTTCCTATATCCATAGGCCTACAAACACAACACATCTAGCAGTCTCTCTATATTGAGCAGCCACAGCCTGATCCATCCAGACCTTGTATGTATAAGTGATTATATTATTATAATGTGCATACACGTATATTGCATATAATAGTGGTATGAAACTAAGGCAATACCTGTTCTCCCTCCAGAGGCATCTCTTTTCTCCTGGCTTTTGTGCAAGTTTGCAAAAGAGAAGAGAAAGCAAGTCTCACAGTGATGGGGCAGGGGGAGGACAGAGAAGATAAGAAATCTGTGAGAAATGGGACAGAGAGCGTGGAAGTCTCCACTTGATGGAATAACTGTCTGGCTTTCTCTTCTCTGAGCTGAACCAGACTTGGCTGGTTATTTCCTTTCTATGCCAGGGGTTCTCAGTAACAAGTCTAGTCATAGGATAGAGTTGGGCTAGAGCCAAAAAGGCTTTTGTTAGGGACTGCCCTATCCTTGCTGCACAAGGGGGAAGACTCTCAGGGTACGCTGGGACGTGGAGCAGTGCTGAGTTATGAACTCACACAGCAAAGGTTTTCCTTCTCCCTGAGAGAACCACAGAATCATTACAGTTGGAAAAGACCTTTAAAATCATCAAGTCCAACTGTCAAGCCTGCACTACCATGACGACTAAACTATATCTCAAAGTGCCATGCCTGCACGGTTTTTGAACACCTCCAGGGATGGTGACTCCACCACCTCCCTGGACAGCCTTTTCTAATGCTTCTTCACTCTTTCAGTGTAGAATGTTTTCCTAATATCCAATCTAAACCTCCCCTGGCACAACTTTAGCACATTTCTTCTCATCCTATTGCTAGTTACTTGGGAGAAGAGAGGGTGCACGAGGACAAGGGCAGCTCCAGAGCATGACACCTGCGCTGTACTGCTGCTAGTGGTGCTTTCTGTGCTTGCCAGTGTGCAAGCACTGAACTTCTCTTTCCCATCTGCCCCCCAGCTATCGGTACTTGAAGCTGACGGGGAATTTTGAGCGTTCTGCTGGGCTGCAGGCGGGGATAGACCTCGTGACGGTAAGCCTGGGGGGGCCTTGGGGTGAACAGGGAAGTTTCTAGTATGTGTCTGGCTCTACCTCTGCCTTTCATACAGACCATGCTGTTTTTAAGGGAAGGAAGTAGACTAGCAGACCAGATCAAATGTAGATGTGTTTTCTGTCCCTCCAGACTAAGGATCTCATAATTTATTCTGAGAAGCCTGTCGTCCATTTGGTTCTTGGTCCACCCATTGGGACTATCAGACAGGAGGGAAATCAACAGTAGCAGCTTTGTGATACTGGCCCTGTCAACTCCTAGCCATAGTATTTTACACCATTGTCAAACAGCCACTCAATTTTCCCAGCCCCTAGGATCTCATTTTCTTACGTAGCAATGAATAGCTCTTTAATTCACTCCTGTATCTTTGTGTTCCTGCCCCACAAGAAAGATTTACTTAAAGTCAACCTATTTTCCTTCCTAACCTGTGTGGTCGGTTCCAGGACCCGCACAGCATCATTTTCCTGTGTGACCTCCACATCCACTTCCCAGCTGGAGTCATTGATTCAATCCGGAAGCACTGCGTGGAGGGCAAGATGGCCTTCGCACCCATGGTCATGAGGCTGCACTGCGGCATGTCCCCACAGTGGCCTGATGGTAAGAGGGAGTGAAACGTCTTTGGCTCAATCCTTGGGGAATGGAGAAAGCAGGAGAGTGCCTGCCATCTCTAGATTTGTTCCTCTGGTGGTATCGAGGTCTGGAGCTTCAGGTGCTTCCAGGACCACCAGGTGAAAGTGCATTAGACATAGGATGGGGTTTAACTGTGTCCAGTACCTGGAATTTGAGATCAAGGAGCCATCAGAGCCCTTTACTTGATATTTCTCTGGATCCTCTCATAGGGCTCTCTATGGATTTGGGGACCTTGGAAATTTCTTTACTCCTTTCTGTCCATTTCACTCCTTTCTTAGGGGGCACAGTCTGTCCTGAGGAGTGCTGGTAGCCCAGGGGTGAGGAAAACCAACCCAAGTCATGGGAAGAAAAGTGGCACAGATCATCTGAGCGTAGGATTTCCTTTTGACAGAGGTGGTCATCCTGAGCCATCCAGACCCTGGTACAGGGACAGTCCTTTGAAGTTGGGAGAGTCCAGGTACTTTAGGTACTATGGTGCCAGACAGGAGATGTGAGAGGCTCTGTTAACAAGTTCATAGGATAGCCCGTGTTGTCATCTGCAAGCCTTTCTCCCTTCCCAAAGCTTTAATATGGTTGGCTCTGCCTTGGTGCTGAGTTGACTCTCTAGTGTCAACATTGTGCCTGTATCAAAGTAGCTCGAGTCTCACTCCAGCAGCCGTGATGGAGTCGTCAATGGTTCAAAGCACCAGCATAACCTTTGCCTCTTTTGTACTGTCCTTAGGCTACTGGGAGGTGAATGGGTTTGGTCTCCTGGGTATATACAAGTCTGACCTGGACAAGATTGGAGGCATGAACACAAAAGAGTTTCGGGACCGCTGGGGAGGAGAGGACTGGGAACTCCTGGACAGGTAGGCATCTATTGTTGTCATTCAGGCACTCAGGAGAGATCTAGTAGATCCTGGAGGACCAATAACCAGGGGAGTGAGGATCTGAGGAGACTGAGGTGACTAATGTCACCATAAGCTTGGCCAGTGATGGAGAGTCTTTGAGCATGTTCTGACCTTAAAACTAGTAGGTGAAAGGACCCAAAATGCACTGGTACAACCACAGAAAAAAAAAAAAAAAGAATAAAGGATCATTCCTGGTGCCTTCCAGACACACTGCTGGTTGGCCACTGGCAGATCAGGCACTGGTGATTGTGAAGACTTTGTCCTCTTCAAGCAGTGCAGTGCACAGTGGGTCCACTTTGGGTCCCTCACGCTTCCCGTGCTTTGTATAGCAATTGCCTAGAAGAGCAACTGTCAGGGAGACATTTAAAGATCATGAGGTAGAGTTACAATTTCTGAGAAGTTTTATGACAAGGCATCTCTGCTCTACAAATCCTATCCCTCTGGGTTTGTAGTTTAGGGCCTGTCCTCTCGTTTCTGTCAGATGACTGCAGAAAAGACTAGCATCCTGAGCAATCCCATGTTGCCAGCTGTCTTTCCTCCTCCTCAGGTGTGTGCAGGCTGCTCCTGACCAGTTCTGCTGTCAGGGCTGCACAGACACTCACCAAGTGTCATTAGATGCCTGCTTATGGATATGAGATACCCCTGAGCTAGTCTGGACTTTTCAATTTAATTGCAGTCTCTTGACAACAGCACAACTTAAAAGAGGTTTCCTGGGGCTGAGCCCTCCAGTATCTTTGTGATCAAATTTTCCCTAAGTCTACCCTTCTCTTTTCTGCCAGGATCTTGCAGGCTGGGCTGGAAGTGGAGCGCCTCTCCCTGAGAAACTTTTTCCACTGGTTTCACTCGAAGAGGGGCATGTGGAACCGGCGCCAGCTGAAGACACTGTAGCCTTCAACCTCAAAGCTGAGCTGCTCGGCAGCACCCTCCACCGTCTCGTCTTAACGTGCACTTTAGCGAGGCACACGGCCGAGCACACAAGCTCTGCCTCTGCCTCCAGAACCCTCTGGTGGGATGGCACAGCTGAGGAAGGGACGGTCAGGATAGAGGAGCGGGAGCTTCTCTTGCAAGCCTCTGTATCCAAGAAGTGGGATCCGTGTCGTGCTGGGAAGGTTGTGCGGGGGAGATGTCGACAAGTGAAGGACTTGTATTTCCTGCCGTGCAGCCTGGCGGATGGTATAGTGGGAGAGGTGCCATAGTTCCCCTTGAGTCTTGCAGGGTGCAAACCAAACAAACACAAATCCCAGCTAAGACCAGAATTGTTTGTTTAGAGTAACGCAGCTTCTCTTTTAATACTTGAATGAAAAAAAAAAAAAAAAGAACAAGAACAACCCTCCTCCCCATTTCTCCTCCTTCCCCATCTCCAGTATCCATGCTTTTGAACAGGGAACCAATATAAGTTCTCTGAACTGTGTCCACGTGCCCGTGTGCTGACCCAAGGAGATCTGGTTGCGGAGGAGCTGACAGGCACTTTAGGCTGCTGGTGCTTAGATGTTTCTCTGTGCTTTTCATTTTTAGTCACTAGGAAAAACTGTGCTCGTACTCAGCAAATTATGGGCCATGGATGGAGATGCGAGTGCACTTCCCTGATGAGAGCCACGTTTGCCTGCAGCTGAGTGAGGTGGCAAGGGTTGATGTTACAACTCCAGTGAAATTACTGATCCACTGCCTGAGGATAGTGGAGGAGTTATACAGAGATGCTAGGAGGGCATCTCAGGAGGAACTTCGCAGCCTTATCTGACAGACATGTGTGTTTGTCCTAACGATATCAGGGAAACCCTAGCAGGGAAGAAGTGGCAATATTTTATTAGTTGAAATATTGTGATTTTGTCAGAAAAAGTGGAGACAGAGTATTCTGCTCTCTAAATCCTGTACATTTATGCAGCACCTAAAGGTTAATTTAATAAGTTATGGCCTCATGGTTATGTCTTGTCATAGTTTGACTTTTATGTAAAGTCCAGTTGAAGAACTGGTACAGCTGTTGGTGATGCTTCATCTCTGGAACAGCCTTGGAGCACTGGCCCGGTGCAGAGGAGGTGGCCTAAGGCCTTGGCACGTGCACTGGGTGCAAAGAAGAGGGTTGAGTCAACGAAAGGATGGACAGACCCGTGTTAGCATTGATCCAAGAACTGTGGAAAGAGCCCCTGTCCACAGCCAGCCTGATGCTACGTGAGATTCTCACCCCCTAAAACTCCCGTTAATGGAAGGCAGATTTTATATCCCTGTAACCATTTTACAAGGCTATAGAAACCCAGGAATCCCAGCACACTCAGTGTGAGCTGGAACTTTGGTGTCCCCATACCATACTGGAAAGGCTGCTACTGGTCTCAAGCTTCAGGGGAGAACATGACATAGGATGCTGCTCATGGCATCCGGCTCCATGGGGAGTTGTTGAGAAGGGAGTAATGGAGGCATGCAGGATACAAGCAGTGCTGACACAGTACTAGAGTTGTTTGCTTTTTACGCTGATGGAGTGGATGCCAATTCAGGATAGACATTCATTTATTAATAATTACGTGATGCTTGACAAGTCCATCAAGTTCCGCTGTTGCAGTAGGAAACTGAACATGCAAGTTCTGGCATGTGAGATAGAAATCTTGTCAAATCATCTGCTTGCCTCAGTCTGGGTGTTGTGACTGATGGCATCAGAAGAAGTCAGCCACATTTCAGAAAGTTCTGCCGTGCAGCTATGGTGAGAGGTACAGGGGAGCCGTCTGTGTCCGAGTCCACAGAGCCTGTGTCAGAATGCAGACACTGAATATCTTACAAAGGGCAGCCTTGGCCTTCTGCCCAAACCAGAGTAGTCTGGTTATTGAGGAAAAATATTTTCCCCATATAGAGATGAAGAAATGAAATGTTGCTGTTGAGGCAAGAGGAAGAAGGCTGACAAGAGTCAACACTATTTCGTGTTTGTTTCGATGTATTACAGGAGTTTGGGAGGCCAGAGCCCTGTGATGCAATGCTGCGAGGAGTCCTGTTTCTGCCTGGAATGTGCAGTGTCAGTTTTGCTCTGGCTGCGTGTCGGAGCCTGCGCTTCGCTCAGACACGGGCTCAGTCTCACGAGGTGCAGGTGAGCTTCTCTGCAGGCTCTGGGACTGCCCCTCGGCAGCCTGTCCGGGCTGGCTCTGTCACGCAAGCCCTGTGGAATGGGGAGAGGCTGCCGGGGAGGGCCGGCACCGGGACAAGGTGAGGTGCTAGCAGGACCCGGCTGTTTGGTCCCATCAAGCAGAGAATGGCATGGTGCCTGCTGTACAGATGGGAGAGCTGTTGGATTTGGTGGCGGCCCTTACGCAGAGGGAGGAAGGGTTATTTGTACCATGTGCTTTCACATCTGGCTTAGATGTGGTCTGCAGCACCTGAAGTTAGCAGCTGGCATTCATCTGCGGACACTGGCGAGAATTAGGTGCATCCAGAAGGTAATTTACTTGGTGGAAATGATACAAGTAACCCCTCTCCTTCACGAGGGAGGACAGTCAGCAAAGAGTAGACTGAAAAGTAGGGTACAGCCCTCGCTCCAGCACTGCCAGCAGAATTTGAGGATTCTGTCCCCATTCTTTACCTGTGACTGTGCTTCTTCCTCCCTGCGTCATAACCCAGGCCAGTGGCAAGCAGAACTGTTTACCTCATGAGGACTCTTTGGTGGAGGTGTGAGGAGTTAGTGGGTTTCAGTCCGGTTTCCTGATGGTCAGTATCCCCACTGTCAAAGCTGTCGTCACAAATGTTCTTCCCTTTCTGGCAAAGTTCTCTCTTAGTTGGTGTTTAAGCATTGCGGAAATAAATGTGATTAATACTAATTGGCATTAGTTGGCAGCCTCCGTGGAGGAGCTTGGAGAGAGCCCTTTGGGACAAAACCTGTCTTCTAGCCCACATGCTCAGAGACGGCTGTGAGATGTGGGGATACAAGGGGTTACATGCTCCTCAGCTTGCTGGCCAGCAGCAAATCTTGCAGAAGCAGCACAGGGCTTTGCTCTGAGGCTGCTGCCCCTCTTCCAAAACAACCTGCAGTTTTTCTCCCCAAAGAGGGTCGTGAAGAGGGGGAGAGCAGGGTGCACAGCACGCACTACCAGTGTGAGGAGGGCACGTCTCTGTGGCCGGCACAGCTCCCAGAGAGCAGGAGGGAACCTGGCTTCACGCTAGCCGCGGAGCTGGCTCCCTGGCAACAGTCTTTTCTGTCACCAGGATTGTTTTAGAAAGCTGTGTCTGAGTTTGCAGTGAAGTTGCCCCAGATTTCTGGCCTTCACGTGCACCCTGGCTGTGTCCTGCCTCAACAGCAAGAGGAAATCAGCTGCGTGGGATTTCCCATGCATCAGGCAGGCAGCAGAGAACTGGTCCAGTAGCTCACTGGCTGAAAGAGCTGGGGAGTTGAGGGGAGACACTGCAGAAGAGCCCTTCCCTGGGGCAGAATGCGGCCAGGCTAGGGGCCCTGGGCCCCCAAGTGCGAGGTGCATGGCAAGGGAGCTCTGCCCACAAACGCCAACTCCGTCTTCAGAACTGTGAATTTTGGAGCTGATGCTTGTTTTGCCAGTCAGTGAAGGGAATGAAGAAGAGCTGGCTTTTACTCTGAGAGAAATGTTTTATGTGAAAATTACAATGTGACTTGTTTTGTCATTCATTGTCTTTAATGTTTGCCCAGTATGAACATCTTGCCTTTTCTCATTGCCTACAAATGTCTGAAGTTGATTGTATTTTTTAGATACTGATGCCTTGTGTTAAAAATCTGAATTGTACCTTTGAATTATCTGCCTTAACGTGGCTCTGTGCCTTCAAGACGACTCCTGGGCCACCTCTTTGGTAGAGCTGGGAGATACACTGATTCTCCCTCATGTTTTAAAAATACACCGTCTTCCTACAAGAGTTCAGTTCTGTCCGTGTGTTACTCACACCCGCATCACCACACAGCAGGGATTAGAAACCAGCTGTTGCTCCTCTGGGTTCATATAACTGAAGGCTTAGGTAATACCAGAGAGACAGGTCACTCTGCCCAAGCCAGTGAGAGCTCTGCAGTAGGAGGCAGGGGGGGAGATGCAGCAAGCAAGGTTAGCCAGGAGCAAGACCTGCTTTGAGCCCCCTCTAGGGATGTAGAAAATGGGATGGCAACAAGACATTTTTTCCCCTGTCTTCTGGGGTTTATCATGTGAAACAAGGTAGAAACATTGGACAAATACACATCCCAGCAAAGCACAAAGTGCAACGTGCTCATAGAGGGAGGACTCAGAGAAAGAAGTAGTCCCTCTAACAAGGAGGGGGCAATTCCTGGAGATGACCACAGGTGAGTCTAGACCTGAGCTTGGTACTTGGCACAGCCTGCACAGAGGGGTCTTTTCACAGGAGCTGCTTATTTAGATTCAAATTCGACCCCTTTTCACTTCAGCTATGCTTCCTTGAGTATAAAAAGTTTGGCAGGAGTGGGAGTCAGACAGGGAGAGGGAAAAAGGCAGCCAAGGTTGCTATTGAATCTGATGCCATTATAATGAGAAATTATTATTAAGGTGATGGGGGGAAAAGCATTCCAGCATGCTGCCAATTTTCTGCTTACCTAGGCTGGGTGACAGGGAACCCTCTCTGCTTGGTCAGGCCTCACATGCCACTGTACCTGACCTGGCAGGTCTGTGAGATGACGATGTTGAAGTTAAGGTCTGGTAATGAAATTCCCCTCATTGCTTCTTTCCCTGATGAACCTTTTGGGGCTTTTTTTCTCTCTTTATATTCAGTCATCAATGCTAATTGCTTTGCCTCCTGCTCTGTGAAGCGATGATTCATGGGCTTTGGGATCTGCACATGGGATGCATCATTTTTTACCTCTATGAACTCAGGTGGCCAGTAGTGGACACAAGCCCTTAGCTGGTGGTTTTGCATTGGCTAGAACTTGTTTTACTGCCTCTACAGTGAAGCCTTTTTCTAGAGGAGAGCAGGATAACAAGAGCCATCCCAGCAGCATTCTTCCCTGTTTGCTGTCTGTCTCAGCAGGGACCGAGGACTGGGAAAAGCAGCAAACTCAGTGTTGCTTCAGACCTGCCATCCCCTGGACAAAGTGGAGGATGCTTCAAACAGATCCCAGGCTGTGCTCAGCTTTGCCAATTTAAATGCTGGTAAATACATAACGGGCATTTTTTTTTGCACCCAACTCTTCCAATGCAGCTTTCCTTCAGCTGCAGACAAGCCACTGTCATTTGCTGATACTACCTGGTGCTGGCCTGTAGCCTTACCCCTCAGCCTTTGTGGGCCAGGTTATTCACACACTCTTCAGAAAAAAACACCGCTTGTGACTTAAACAAAAAATTAGTTCTGTGAAGTCAAATAGACAGTACAAATGAAATCTGCCCATGTCTGGTTTTTTAGGTGTCAGACCCTCCCAGTGGCTCCTGAAGACCAACACGGTAACATTTTTTGACATCTCTTTCTCAGTGGTGGCAAGAGAATGCAAAATGAAAAATCCAGATGGAACCTGATTGTGCCGTACAGTGGAAATCGTTTATTAATCAGAAAGTCATGTCATTATTTAAATAGGCTTACACCAGGCTATTAAAATACCAAGTTTTTACCATGACTACAGAATTACAAAATTTAGGACTGAAAGCTTTTTACTCTTCAAAAAAAAAATTCTGAAAAGTCATTAAATCTAACACTTTTTTTTTTTTTTAAGGAAACAAATAGTTCTAGTACAAGAGAATTCCCAGCACTGTCAATATAAAAAATTATATATTTAAAAACATTTATGTTAAGGAGAAGACTTTAAGTATTAATGGTGGTTTTTTTACTAGAGTAATACATTACGCACCGGTCATTCCGTATTGTGGCAAGAAGCCTAGAGTGTCTACTGCTGTATAATGTTCCTTCATTTGCTGCTAAATATTGTCAGGCTATTCTGACATCAGCCCTGATAGGTCCCTGGTGATGACATCAGACTATAAGATCTATTTTCTGTCAATGTTATTTTTCCAGTGTTGGAAATGTCTGATTGTTCTCTTAACTGTGTTGCATTTAACAGTTAGGAAAACATTTGAACTCGTTTTAGATACATAGACATACACACAGTTTTCTATCTTCCCATGAGAGCTTCTTTTATTTTTTTTTTTCTTTTAGTCTGAGAAATCCATCCCAACATTTGGGAAGTAAACTATCAGATAGCATTGCTTTAAGTACAGCAACTTATGCTTGAGACAAAAAAGCTAGACATCTCTTGTTTATTTAGCCTACAAAGCAAATCAATCAGTCTTCTCTACAAAATGAGCCAATATTGAATATGTGAAGCAGGCAACTAAAATAAGAGATGAGATTTACAGAACTGTGCTTCAAAATTGTGTACCTGCTGCTGGTTCTTCAGCCTTCTCTAGAAAAGATTGCTCTAGCTTTGAAAGGTGATACTTTCACCCCTTCAGGACTGCAAAAGCATTAGGGTAAGGGGCTGGTATACCATGACACGTGCACAGTTTTGGATGTTTTACCCAGTTCTCTGGATTCGTTGATGGGCTGCTGCTGAGGTCAGTGAAAACAGAGGAGGAGAGCTTTCCCCACCAGCCAAGCTGCCCAGGTCCTGCAGGGAAGACAAAAAAAACCACCAGTAAGGTGGCAGCAGGCTCCTCCACACTGCACGGCCAGAGAGGAGCAGTCATGACACTGGGTCACGTGGCACCATGGCCACCCCTAGAGGTGTGGGGTGCTGCTCTTCAACTGCTTTTCATCACTCTCACCCTTCTGGATCCCAAGCCAGCAGTGTTTTTATAGAAGCTTTTGGCCTTTGCATCCTCCCTCATTATATCCTGTGTCTATCAGTCTTCCTTGCTGGCTGTTGCCCCAGTATATTGCATTTAAGCTATGTTTACATGTGTCACAGGTCACGTAAGCAAGAGACATGAACTTTGCTTCTTGACCTAAACCATTTTAGAGCTAAGAACCTTTCCTCATTGACCTGACAGGGGAACTCAAGCATTTGATTGGACTCTTATTCACAAGACTCTTTCTTGAAAATGAGGGTTAGATTCTTCAAACCACCCCCGCCAAACCACACTGGCTGTTGTGAAGAGCTCTTTCACCACTGCCTCATCAGCACCTTCCTTCTCTTCTGCTCAGATAATGCTGCCATCCTTGGATACCTCCCAGAACACACCTAGTTTTCTTTCCCAAATTTAGCTCCCATCCACAGCTTCTCTTATGTATCTAACATGGGGTCTGCAGCCTTCTGAAAACCTCTTGCTGCTGACCCCAGCAGTTGGAATGTTTGCTGTTCTTGCTTTAAGGACCAAGAAAGGAGAAATCCTCCTCCTCTGAGGGAACTTGTTCAATGGCCCCAGATGCTCACAGGACAACAACATGCCTCTGGAAAGGCTTTATTAATTTGTGCAGCTTTGTCTTCTTCTCAACCTTGCAATGGTGTTTTCTGAAACTGAGAGCCCTTCCAGGGACTGGCAGTGATGGGAACTCACCTCTTTCTTACCTGACTCCATTGCCCCATGACTTAATAAGGTCGAAAATTCCTGGTAGGGTAGAGGCCAGTCTTTTGCACCCCAAAGGCTGTGATGAAGATGTTGAGGATGACTGTGATGAAGATGAGAGCTGTGGCAGCGTTGTTGAGTATGTTCAGGCGGGGTTGCTTTGCAACATCATTCAGGTTCAAACGAGCTGTGTGGTACAATGCAAAAAGAAAGGGAGATTTGTAGCTTGAATCCAAGTCCCCCAGCCCTTGCAAGCCTTTCCTGCCTGGAAAATGTCCATGGTGCCCCTGGGTACTGTGGCTATAGAACTAGGGGAAGAATCCCAGGAACTTTACAAGGGCTACAGCTTGCCCTAGGACAATATAGGAGGATGGAGCAGAGGAAGATCACCTATTTTTATGTCATGTCTTTTTTTTGCCGTAGAGGTGCCAACCCTAAACAGCCAAATTACTGCTGCAGTGCCATGTGACCCCTGCACTGCATGGCCATGGGACATGGCAAGGTGAGGCTGGGTGATATGGGGAGGACATGGTCAGCAATGTTGTACTTGGGTTGGGAGGCCAGTTCCTTCTTGACACTCAGATCTCACCTATGTGCTGACACAGCTACCAATCCCCTCCTCAGTCCCAAACCAAGAGGTAACTGGGTACATGAATGGCATCAGCCCTAGCTGATGGGCATTGACCAGTTCAGACATGGAAACATGCTCATTCTTGGGGCTGTCTGGCCAATCAGCCAAGCAAAAGGCAGCCTTGTGTCTCTCTGCCCTCAGTTGTGGTCTCCTGTCCTTCTTCTCACAGTTGGCTCCAGCCACTGTGGCCACCACTGGGAAAGGCTGTGCCATGTGGGGCAGGGGCAGGAATATGGCACAGGATTTCCTGCAGCCTCTGATCCCATGTCCCACATAAAAAATCATGTAGTATATACAGGAAAAGTCAGTATTTTGTAGACTTTTAATACTGGGCATGTGTTGGAGACTGAAAGGCAGCAACTCCTGTACCAGATGGAGTGCTGGGCAAGCTGTTGTACTGTCTGTATAGAACTAGAAGAAATGTGGGATTGAGTGAATGTGAGGTTAATACAGAGAATACCTCTGCCTTAATCATTGTTAGACCCTAGTTTGAGTGGGGTGAAATATACACCTAAAATTTAGTATCTGCAGCAGCTGCATGAAGAGACACATTACAGGATGGTCAGCAAGAGGCCTGAAACTCAGTTCTCCCTCTGCAGCAGGGATTCAGCAGTGGGGAAGCGAAGGGAAAGTCACGCTCAGAGCTGTGGTGCAAGGGGGGAAAAAACCCAACCCCCTCACCACTTTGAAGCAGACCTCCCCACCACCCACATCAAGCTGTCTTCAACCCTCCCACAGCCCTGGTGGGAATCAGAGGAAATGATTTGGGGGAAAGAGGATTCTCCCTTCCACCCCGAGGCCAGCCAAGCCATGGGGTGCCTTGCCCCTACAGCACCCTATGAGGGTGCACACACCTCGGTGGCCACCTTACCAGTGATGATGAGGAGAATCCCGATCATCACCTGGAAGAAGAGGGAGATGCTGATGAGCACAATGAGGGTAGCGTAGTACTGGAAGGAAGTCCCCTGCTCCAGCACCGCTTTGAGCTGCGTGACGTTGGCCATGAACAGTGCCACATCCAGCATGCTCTCCGCCACGCTCTTCTTGGTTGCATAGTGGTTGATGTTCATCGGCCCGTTAATCCGGAGGTGAGGATTCACACCCTGGGGAGGCAGGAGGAACCACATCAGCTAGTATAATTGATAAGCCAACAGACCTGTCCATGTAGAATGGGCTGCTGCCTCCTCACTGGGTTTATCTAGAAAGAGTGGGAAAGAGTCAAAGTTCTGTGTTGAGAACACCCAGCTTCCCCTCAGAGTCGCCTCATGATATTCATAGCCATAAGATACTTGTGGTGTTCAAAAGCTCAGCAAGGTTAGATAAATACTGGGTATTTTTGTGGAAAACAAACTTGTCCAGAGTTTAATAATCTTCTTCTGTCCATAATCTAATACTGCAGATTACCCAGAGCCGGGGATTTTGCAAGGAATATTGAATTCTCTTCCTTCAGGGCACAGACAAGCCTCAAACTTCCAGGGGATTACAGAGAGCTCTTCTCTTTGGGTTGGGTGTTCAAAAGGCTGTCAGTGGCCGGACTTTCTATCTCCTCTGAAGACTTTGTGCTGGTTAGTGTCTTAGACAAAAAGCTAAAGCAGATGAGACAATCCACATTTTTGTTTCTGAAACCAAGGGCATTATTTCTTCATCAGGCACTGAAACACAGCAAGAAAAGGGGTGGGATCCATCGCACCTAACTTTAACTAATCATTCAGGCACATTTTTTTGTCAGTGGAGACAAACAGGTATTTACAAGAAGTAAATCAGCTGGTTGCCCTTAACCTAATTGTAAGCTGTAGGTCATTTGGCTGCTTTTACCCATAGAATTTTCAATTCACCCAGAGTGTCATCAGCTGGTAATAAACCACCAAGTATCAGCAAAGGCAACAGTTCCAAAAGATTTTGATTTATCTGCAGCATGCTATGATCTTCTTTCTTAAAAAAATAAAACTAAAGAAAGAAAAAAAAAGAAAACAAACAAACAAAAAAACCAAACAACCAAAACCAATAAACCAACACCTCCATGCAGCAGAAAGACATCAGTTCTGGGTAATCAGCCTCCTGTCAGCTGTAGTGAAGACCAGCAACCTTGTCCTTAGCACTGTGTGATGGGTAACCCTTTAAATCTGGAGTTAGGAGCCAGGTGTGGGTCTGAGATAACCTCTTTCACTCAGAGTGGTGCATAGTGGAAGTAGGACTGTGTCTACATCAGAATGGTAAGTCCTATTTTGGTTCTCTTGTATGTGGTAAATTACAATATGTAATCTTTTTTTCTGTGCTTGACACTAGGGAAATGTTATGCTTCATGCTGCTGTTTCTGTTGTCTTTGAGCATCCCTGGGCAGGAGCAGCTTTCTCTGTACTGGGAGGGGGAGCGTGAGCAAAGCCAGTGATCCTGGGAGAGCATTGCACGTGGTTGTGTGTCTGACACTGAAATTGGTGCTCAATTTTGGAAGGGGCTTGTTGCCTGTACCAATGAGCACTCTCATGTGAGAAAAGATGCTTCATAAAAAGAGGGCAGGAAAGATTGTGTCCAGTTTGAACTATTAGTGAACTGTAATTCCTAAGAAGAGGCCAGCTTGGGGTAGGAAAGTGCTTTTGGGGATATTATTTTTTGATTAATTTTTTTGATTATTTTATTTTTTAAGCTTTAAGCATGTAATTCTTGCAGTTTCTAACAGTAAACTTGCTGTGTTAAGGGGCTGCTTGGCAAATCCTGTACTTCTTATTGTGGATGGTAGAAGTTAAAAGATACTAGAAAGGTAAAGTAGAAATCTAGAGAACTAGTAAGGACCACAAGGTAGCATGCAGGGGGTTAGGACTGCATTATTGTCTGGAGTGAAATAGAGGTCTCTCAGGGAAAGGAGGCCAGCAAGAGCTCTGATTGTGGGAACACATCTTAAAAACATAGATTTAGGTACTGTCTCATCTCAGCTGACTCAAAAAAAGCACAACTCTGTTGCAATAAAGTGATACCCATACCAAATGGTGCAAGGTTTGAGATTTGACCCTTTTTATGTGTTTTCTTCCTTATTCCTGGAGAGTCATCCCTCCTCCCTGCAGCGTCACAAAGCTGGGCATTGATAGCTTATCTCTGCGTAATGATGAGTTAAGAGTGTGAGAACAAGGACTCTGCACAAACAAGTCAAAGCTTTTGTTAAATGAGTGACTGGTACAAAGAGGCTGAGACATCTGTTCCCAGTCGCTTGTGTGGAGACAAATAAAGCAAGTCAGGAGCTGTTGTTGAATGAAAACACATCCTCCAACACATCCTCCTTTTGAGCTGCCCCCACGCTCCTTTACATGGAGTGTGAAATGGGGCAGAGTTGCAATGTACTGAGCTTTGTGTCCCAGATGATTGAGCAATGTAAACAGCCAGCCTTCCCATAGGCTTTTCTTGTGTGGATCAGTGCAAATGCATGTTTCCCTGTGTGGGACATGATACTTGTCCCAGTTTGAGTGACACCTTGGCAAGTACTACAGGCAGGGATAGCCACCACTGACTGATATGGAGTCCCTAGACCTGGGAAACCCTTGCACTGAGATGAAAAACTGATTTCTCTTTCAAAGTTCTGTCAGTTCAGGCTTAGTAGATACACAAAGGTGGCCAAAACGTTATGGGATGATGAAGGCTGGATACCGAGTTTTCACTTTAGCAGCCTAACAATCAAGCAGTTTGCAGGAGTCTGTACTTATGAAGCAGGAAAGAGTCCTTACAATGCCAGCTGAAGTTAGAGAAATCCATCTCCTCTATGGATTTGGCCCTTACAGAATTTTCTATCTAATCCAGCAGCCAAGAATGTAAGGCTGGGGTCTCAAATAACAAGAGGCTTAAACAAACCAGGAGTCTTCAGAGACCTGGAATTTTGATTAATGCAGGAAGATGGGTTTTCTCAGGATGCCTGGTGCCATAGCTGCCCCCAGCTAACCACTACATCTGTGGAGCACGAACACGTGGCTGCAACTCTGTTTCGGAGCTGCCCCAATGCGTGCACAGCTTTGCGAAGTGGGACCACGGTGGCCTCTTCATCTGAAAGTTCAGTCTTATAAACTACTGCAGCTCAGGAGCTGACTCGGAAGCGGGACCGCCCAGTCAGCTGTGGGGGTTATGTGGGACCGCTGGGGAGATGAAATGATTCCCTTTTGGCAAACAGAGCCTTAAGTCAAGTTATAGGATATACCTCTCGGCTCATCGAAGCGGTTTATGTCATCAGGCTAGAAGTGGTGTCTTTCTAGTCACTCTGAAAGTGTTTCCTCTCTGAGGGTGAGGATCGCTGCCTTTTTCTTCTCTGTATTGCATCAAAGAGAGGACAGCTGGATCTGGCAGTTGGACACCAAGTTCATCTTTCAAGAGCTGTTGAAGAGGCAGCATGTCTGCTGGAAAACAGCACCTACCAGTATGCAGTGCTTTCCCCAAGCGGGGATGTATCATTATTGCCCGTGTGTTAAGGGCAGGAAAATGAGGACTTGGAATTCCAAGTACAGCTCAGTCACACAACAGCACTGTCTCAGCTGGTGCTGGAGCACGGCTCCAATGTCCCATTTCTAGATTATTTTGACTTTCTATACGAGACAGCCTCTTTCCCTGCAGAGATCTACATTTCCCAGGTCAGAGGCTTCATTCTCCCTCAAAGCACACCCCCCGTCTCCGCAGATATTTAATTCTCGTTTCTGTTGTTATTTTTAATCGTGGTAGGAATTCTTAAAGAAATAAGGGTGAGTATCACCACAAGCACGGGATTAATTTTTTTCTTTTCTTTTTAAACTTGCTTTCTGGTTTTGCTGTAGGGAGCTTGCAGGTGCCAAGGCCTGTGAAGCTCGGCTCTGGCACTAGAGGGCACGCGGAGCTCCGCAGCTCACTGAAGCTACCTGAAAAATTTCCACTGAAATTAGTTTCCAAGGGAAATTCTGTGCTTTTTATTATGCTTTTTATTTTTACAAGAAACAGCTACTTTCTTCGGAAAACTTTTGGAGGAAGTTCACCTAAATATTTCTTTTCAAAGCTTTCAGATATTGGGCTGAGAGGAGCACAGAGCTTTCTTAAAGCTACTTGAACAATTCCTACAAAACATCCAGTTTCTCTTGTTGTATTTTTCAGGGCAGGGGAAGAAAAAAAATAATTACATGGCAGATCTAATTGCAAATCTGTGTGGTTTGTGGATTTGATGACCCTATCCCCAGGGGAGAACAGACTGAAAGAGACAGTGGGACAGCATGAGTCTCACCAGTATAAGAATGATAATCCTCTTCGTGGGAGTGCTTTGGCAGAGGGGGATGTCTGAGGAGAAACTGTATTATTGGCTGCTAGTTCCAAGGGAAATGCTGGAGGATGCCAAAGAAAACAGAGACATGAATGCAGGCCATGCACTCGGAGGGGTAGGTGTGGAGATGCCTGTCATGGGGATCCCAACCCATGAGCAGCCAGCTGCACACAGGCACAAACACACAGAGCGTCAGGCACCAGGGAAAATCCGGGGTATTTTTCCACAGTATCTGCCAGTGAGTAGCTTTAGAAGTACTTTGTAAACATTGGATAATGAAGGTTAAAGCATGCAGAGAGTCATCATCTTGTAAGGTATGAGAGGAGCACAGTTTCCTTTCTACAGGCAGAAAGCAGAGAGACTAAAGGCTCTGCTTTCAATCAATACTTCTACTTTTAAGTGCACAGCTATTTACCTGCTCTGCTTTTCCAGGGGACCTCACTCCCTGCAGCTCCTGACCAGTTCACTTGGGATGAAAGGAGACAGTTTTAATATTTGCGTCCCATGTGCCCTGCCAAGGCACAAACAGCATCAGTGACAGGACTGGGGACAGCAGTGATTACCAGACATCTGCTCACCCTCTGGGTCAGGCTTCCCTTGCAAAGCTGTACTTGTCAGCTTGCAGGAGAAGAAGCATGTTTGTGCCCAGACACACGTGTGCAAGGGAAGAGACACGCAGGGAACGCTTCGGTCAATACCGACTGTATTACAAATTCTGTGGGGCAAAGGCTGTCTGCCTCCAATTTGGCCCAGCAGCAAGCATCTTGGCTGTGTTTCAAGAACAAAAGTAATAGTAAACCTCATCGTGGATGCTGCAGTCAAAAGGAAAACAGAGTGTTCAGGGCCGGTTCCCCACTCCAGCCTCTGTGGTGGTTGTCAGCTAGTCCAGTTATGCTTAGGGTCTTTTCCTTTTAATATAGCCATCTGTGCTGCTTGCTAGGGGTCCTGTTCAGAGCCAAATGGTTGCATTGCCTTCAATTGATACTGGATAAACCCCCCAAAAATAAATTGGGAACGCTTTCCTGGTATCTCAGAGTCTCCTCTTGTACAGGACTGGTCCTGATAGAGATCTTTCTCGGAGGTTTTCCTATACTTCTGTGACGGGTCACTGCTCAGTATAACAGAGCTCACTGGCACTAAATGTTTGGATGAGAGCTCTCCAACCAGAAAGTAACTTCCAGGAGCTGAGAGCCAGTGCCTCTTCTCAAGTAGAAGACTAGGAAATTGTAGGCACAGACCCTGGGTGCTTGCTAAGCACTGTTCATGTTCTCTATTCTCATCAAACTCCCACTCTCCATTTGCTTTATCCACCTTCTACATCTCATCTCACACCCACAAGCAAACGTGGTGAGCTCTCTAGGACAGAGATGTCACCGTAGTGCAGCACTTGGGACCTTTATCCTTGAGCTAAGGGCTGACAAAGTAGGACACTACTATCGCTAAAGGGATGCAAGTGCAGTTGGGTGAGACTGCCAGGAGAGCCTCTCCAGCTGACCCAGCTGAAAGATGAGCCTCATATTCTCACCTCAGCTTCCCAAAATGAGGCCACGCAAGAGCAGGAGACTGACAGCGAAACCGAGTGCTGTGTATTGCTGAAGGGTTGGAGGTGGCGAAGGAAGCTGGGCAGTCCTCCGGCCGGGGATGGCAGGGGGAGCAGGGCTGAGTCAGGAGGTAGCAGAGCCCCCATGAGAGCTGCAAGGCTTCTCCTCAGCCTTGCCCTCCGGCTGACACGACAGTCGGATCTGCTTCCCGGCTGGCTGCGGCACTCCCAGCCTGCAGAGACCTGCTTGTCGCATCAGGCATGCATGGTCTGCTCTCTGTTTCTCCCTTTCCCTTTCTTGTCTCTTATTCATCCTGCAGACCCTCTCTGTGCCTGTCTGCATCTTCTGTTCAGCTCCTTTCATCTCCTTTCATCCTCCATGTCTCTTCTCCATTCTCTGCTCACTCTGACTTTTATCTTTATTCCACACCTTTTCCTGCTATCAAGCTCTTTTCCTCCTTCGTGCATCCCCTTCCTTAGGCTGCTGTCTCCTTTTTCTCCCCCACTCTCTTCCCCCTTTGGCACTCTGCACGGCTGTATTACGAGTTTTTTTGAATCCGTTTACTCTCAGATGCCACTCATGACATCCTATGCTACAGGGCAGCATAAATTATGTATCACTCAAATGACTGTCTTACCAAATCTATATTAAACTCCCTCGTTAAGTGTATTTATGATGCTGAATTGAAGGGATCCAGGAATCGACTGGCAGGCTGCAGGGCTGAACTGGAATAGAAGATAATTTTTCTTTTTCAGGCTAGCTGGGATAAGGACAAGGTGGGAAGGGTAATGACACTGGTAGAGAAGCCTCCATCCATAGCTCAGATGTAGTTAGTTTGCGGGTTCAAGAACTGCTTGGCACCAGCAGTTACAATGTGCTGATGTGTGATCTCTGATTGTTGAACAGAAGCAATTGGGTGTGCATGGGGGGGAGAGTGGGGGAGGGGATGGGACAGCTCTTTGAATGTATGGAATTGGGAGTGCACTCAGAAGGATTACTGGGAACCATTATCTCCAAAGCCAGGATATGCAAGCTGGAGCCTATTCAAGTCACCAGTGTTTAGCACCCAGAACAGTTTCATCCCAGTGTTTTTTTTTTTTTTGGGGGGGGGGGGGGGGGGGGACGCCCAGAACAAACACGCCTTTAAAAAAAAACACGCAAAGAGCGCAGGCAGAGAAAAAA
>WTSP01003809.1:38830-69336 GCA_025331215.1 Actenoides lindsayi | reverse complement strand
GAAACTACGACACAAAGACAGCAGCACAGCGACTCGCCTACCTCAGCCACCGGTCCATATCTCACTCTTGGTGTTGTTGCGGTTGGTTGTGGGTCGTTGGGGCCGGGGGGGCGGGGTGGGGGGAGGGCAGCACAAGACTAAAAACGGCTTTACAAGAAAACATTAAAAGTAGGCTAGCAGAGAAAAAGAGTTATAAAAAATGGAAGAGCAGCCGGGAGGCACAACAGTAACTACTGCATTGTGCTTACAAAGCTAAACACGTTAAGATGAATAAATCCCCAAGCTGGATGGCTTATGGCCCAAAATATTAAGAAAAGCTGGGCCTGATTGCAGGCTGCTGCCAGATCCAAAGAACAAATTTGTTCGTATAAATCATTTTAATACAAAACATTCCTAAAGCAAGGTCCTAAATTGGAACTTCTTCCAAGTCTAAGTGTGTTTGCATCTAATGCTGAGGGCATCAGGTTGATTTCTAAAACTAAGAGAACATAGTAACAGCTGTACTGGATCAGACCAAAGGCTGAACTCCCCCTGACTGGTTTGTAGCAGATGTGTAGGGTTTAAAAAAAAAAAAAAAATAAAAAAAAATTGGTTAGGATGTGTCCAGTGTATAGTGACAGACCCTTGTGCTCTTGTTCACCCAGTGACCTGTAGCTCAGAATAAAGAACCATCCCAGCCCTGGGCTGATGTTGCTTTTCATGTGAGAAAGCCTGAGGTTAATTTGCCATTTGTTGTGTGG
Organism: Actenoides lindsayi; assembly: GCA_025331215.1. Classification (NCBI taxonomy): domain Eukaryota; kingdom Metazoa; phylum Chordata; class Aves; order Coraciiformes; family Alcedinidae; genus Actenoides; species Actenoides lindsayi. Next base: position 68,596 of record WTSP01003809.1, on the reverse strand, counting down.
CTTAGGGCATCCTGTGTGCTCTCCCAGGATATTAGTTTCCCCATCTGTAAAATAACAAAAATGCTCACGTAGGTGATGTGCAGGGAGAGAGATGGTGAAGATCCACTGTAGAAGTGCAATATGTGCCTGGGCTGTATATAATACAATAGACCAAATTCATCATGAAGGCAAGCCACTGAAGCTGATGAAATTAGGTAAGAGATTTTCTTATTCCGTGGGACTCTACATCTTGCAGTTCTTCCCCGTATAAACCTCACTTTAAGGCACTGGAGCTGAGGTTCATCTGCAGGTTTTGATGCGTATTTGCCTCTGGTCACCCTCTGAGCTTCTCCACAGAAAAGAAGATGGGAGAGTCTGGGTGGAAAGAGGGGAGAACGTGACTGAGGCTTTCATCACGTGACTGATGAAATCACTTCCATAAATAGTGAAACTCAGGGGTTTTAGTCTCTGTATTATTTATAAGGTCTCTCATCCACAAAGCATTATTTCCAGTTTCACGTGTACTGACACTCACTATGTCTTTGTCCTGCGGGTCAGCGTCCGTCTCCTACTGCGGCTCTCACCAGCATCTCCAAACAGCCCCTGCTGATTTACTCTCACCTGGGTGCAAAGTATTCTCTTTCTTTAAAAACTGCCAGGCTTAGCTTCCTTCTCTGCCAGGAAATTGAGCCAGTCTCTGAATCTGAAAAGGGGGGATCTGCTGACTTTGTTCAGAGCTGGCACGCTCTGAGTTGTGTCAGTTGGCAGCTGAGCATCTGGCCTCATGCCCTCAGGAGAGGTAAAAAAAAAATGGTGCTGATCTACACTTTCATAAGCTCTTAATCACAAATGTTTGTGTGGGTGTTTTTTTGTTTGTTTTTTCCCAAGGCTGGCCAAGCTAGGTGTTGAATACAAAAATTAGGGAGGTAGTAACTGGGGTTATGGGAGCATATACTTGTAGTCAGCAATGGGATTCAGGGTAGGGAAGTCTGCAGAGCAGAATCTCAGGTGTGTGCTAGGCTGCTTGGGAAGGTCAGGTTTAGAAAGGACATCAGTTGTCCCTGGAAAGATTTTTTCCCAACACATTAGGAGTGCTCTAACAAATGGCTGTTGCGTTTTAACATGAGAAAATGCAAAGTGATGCGTGGCTATGGCTGCTCAGATTCAATTAGCGTTAACGCCCTTCCATTAAGCTCTGGCTTGAGGGGCTGCCTCTTGCTTGGGAGCCTGCTGTGCCTAGGCAGGCTGGTACTGCCTCACCAGGGCTGGGGTGATGTGTAACCTGGAGAGGACATGAAGCTCTATGCTTGAAAGGAGCATGGCTGTATTCTCTGCATGGGAGCACCTCTGAGTACCACTAAGCAGGTCCATGGCATGCACGTCTCCCAGCCTGTCTGGACAACTGGCCTATTTGTTCACTGTGAATTTAGTATTGTGTGGGGTGAACACGTCGGCATTTCTGCTTGTGGTTTGGTTGTTGTTTGACTGAGGCTATTACTCCTGTCCTTGGATTGATTATGGCAAGTCATTTAGCTACATTTGAGAGGGTTTCACTGCTGCTGTGGCTAAACTGGACAAGAAGAGGACTGCATGGGTAAAGGCACTTCTAGGAGTTGGAGAGGTCTGAGCTTGGCTCTAAACTGTTGTGTAACTTCTGTCTCTTGATTCTTTGTAAAAATGGCCATAAAACTATTTTTATTCTCATATATTAAGATCTTTCCAGATCCAGAAAATGCGTTTTAATTTTTTTATTTATTTTTTTAAATGTGTACAGTAACTAGTACAATGGAGCACTGGTCTCAATCAGAGCCTCTTATCCTAACTGTTAGAAATGAAAAGGTAGGAGGTTCCTCAAAGCTTAACTGAATTTTTAATAGGATTAGCTTGCGCAGACCATTTACACTTGTAACTATTATCCATACATTAAGTGAACCAGCTGAGGAGACAAAAGGCATCACCACAGGTCAGTGAAGGATGGCAGTGAAGGATTCATCTACCTGACAGCAGTTATGTATGGCTACCAACAACAAGAAGCACTCTACTTTTTCAAGAAAAGATATGAGCATAGCTAAGTTCTAAAATGCCCCAATATAGGGCTTTTCTATCTCCTACACTTGCTACATCAACCCTCCGAGGTGTATATTCGAGCTTCTTCATTAAGCATGGATTCACTAGCTTACATTTAATTTCTCCTTTGAGTGGCAAAGTATTGAGTAGTTTAGGTATGCGTTGCATCAAAAATGGTCAGTATGAAGCAAGACTGCTTCAAGAAGAACTAGAGGCAAATTCCTGCTAGGGAAAGTGGCTGTTTTCAACCTGTATCCTATGGACTATTGGAGGTGTCTGCTGCTTAAGCATCCTCAAAACACAGCTGAGAAAAGTGAACCCATATATGCAAGACAGTTCTTGAGCGTGTAAGTGATGTCTTTGAAATAGTCTGTCACTCTGCTGGGAAACACAAGTTCAGAGTTTTAAAGTGGTGGGAGACACTCAGTGAAATGCCTTACCAAGGCATAGAGATACTCCCTTCTAATTAGCTAAGGTCAGGCTTGTGCCCCTCTGAAGGCTGTAAGCAGGTAAAGTGTTAAATACACCGACTCTTTGCTCCTTTGATCTTCTGGAAGAAAAAAAATTGTTACTAGTTCAAGTCAGGAAGGAGCTACCCTCTCTTTGAGGTATGTCTCGCAAGAAGGGGATGCTATTATTTTTCTGATTCAAGTGATACCGAGACACCTCATCACATGGAGGTGTCCTGTTACCACAGGCAGAAATAAACTTGCTTAGGAGCATGCAGGCAGCCTGCAACACAAGGAACCCAGGTTCGGTCTAGTTTCCTGACAGATTTAGCATTGCCTCCTTCCCTCCAGACTGCAGCTTGCTCAGTCCTTGCTTATTGTTGGAACCAAATAAACCCACTCTTTGGCTCTTTCTCTCCAGTTTTCCTCTTTCATCGGCACATCTAGTGTCTTGTTTTGGGGACGATATTGCAAAGGAAGTGCTTAGGCTTCTCTGCAGTTTTGCTTCTGTTGAGCTGAAATTACATGAATCTGAACCAACAGGAAAATCCAGATGGGGTCAGGGTGAATTCTGTGCTGGAACCTGTTTGGGTTTTTTTGGCCATATGTGACAGAAACCTGAAGCAGTCAGAACCTTGAGGTGGAATCACCTCACATCAAAAGGAAAAAAAGCCTCTAGTCTGTAAAACCAGAGTTATGAGAACACTCTAAGCTAAAAAAGGTCAATTCTTAAAGTAGAGAAATTGTTGGGTGAGACTTAAACTTTTAAAACAGTCTTTGCATGGGTAAGTCCATTCCTTCAGCCTTGGTTTCCCTTACAGTGACTTCCACAGACTCCCTAGTGTGCATAAACCTGCTCATCTCCTTAAAGTCCTCCCTGCCTCCTGCTGAGCTCCTCACCCTTTCCCCTGCATAGCCCTGTGGTGTGTGCTCTGGGTGTTTTGCCCTCCTCTTCTAGAGCTTTCCGATGGCCAAGGAAACAACAGCTGGCACAGGGCAAATGGGCAGCTGTCCTCCCACACCATCCCTCCATAGGGAAGCGTGTTCCAGTCATGCCGTCTCTACTGGAGCATGCAACTTGCAGTCTCTGTACAGTAAACTGGAAGCGACTATGCTAAGCAGTTATGTCATCTCCGGCAATTAGTGTTTGTGGACCTTTATTTCTGGAAGAAACTAGCCTCCACCCAGCTCCCCCACCCAAATGCGCACACAAGTCCACGTGGTGAGGCCCCTTCTAGAAAGGCAGCAGCACTGGGCTCTGTGGGATATCCTCGTATCCCATGCAAGTCTCTGGAGGTGGCTGCTTCAGAAGGCTGATCCTGACACTGGGAGAGCATGAAGGAGTGTGGGGCAGGAAGAAGATTGCAAGAGAGCAATTCATTTTTTTTTAATCCTTGTGTAGATTTTTTCCAAACCACAGAGACTGGATGAGATCTCAAACCCTGTCATGCAGATGGTCCAAGCTCTGTAGATAAGCTCCTGGAAGGTGCTCAGCTCTTGTTGGGGTTCTGGCATTCTCAGGCAAAAGGTGTCACTAGAGAGCACTGGAGCCCGGGGACACAGTTAACTAGGTCACCAAGGGAGCCCTTCCTATGTTTAGAACAAAGGGAAGATCCAGTGCAACATCCTTACACAACCCTGGGTGCAGGATGAAAATCTGAAATCAGCGTATCTAGTGCTGCCTTACTTTACATGGATTTAACAAATTGAGACGTTTGGGTTGGGAAACTTTGATTCTATTGTTCCTGTTAATAATTTAATTGAAACCTGGGCCAAGGCCCTGCCTGAGGATGTACAGTAAAGCTGAGGGAGGAGGATTAAGGTGGTTAAAGAGTGGAAGGTTTTCCTTGGTAATTAGAAATATTAAGTTTGGCTTTCCATTGCCTTCCTGGAGGAATTTCAAGGGTGGGGTCATCCTGCTGTTTGGATTTATAGATTGCTGTGTTGACAGAAGGATTCGTAGGATGAGATTGTTCCTTTTTCTTTCCATCCTTCAGTACAGCTTGATGGTGCTGTTATAGATAGCCACACGAAATTCAGGGTTCAGGGCAGTGGTAGAGTGTGCTATAGAAATGGCCATTGGTGTGTTGGTAATATTCCACCTAAACTGTGAATTGCTGTTGGGCAGAGATCAGAAGTGAAACAGTTGGCGGCCAGTAATGTGTCTCGTTTCTGAAAATGGTGCTGGGACTTCCCTGTCCAACTTCCACTGAGTTAAATGAAAGTTAAACAACTAAGCCGCTCATCCTTGGCCATCTGGTCTTAAGTTCACAATGTTAAATTAACTTATGCTCCAACAGTGTGGCTCTGAAAGCATCTCCATTAAGATAATTTATGAGATCAAAGTGGCAGAATTGAAATGCCAGGATCTGATTTTTTTCTTTTTTTTTTTTTTTTTTAATAATAGTAGGTAACAGCCCTGTTCCTCTTGGCAAACAGGATTAAGTAGTTAAACTGAGATCACATGATCTAGGTGAGAAATCAGTAATTTGTGTTTCATTACTAGGAGATGCTGGAGAGATTAAGGCAAAATCATGTGGTTCAGTAGCCAATTAAAATGAGGAGGATGAGACGCACAAATTCAACACGAAAAGGAGGACCTCTGCTGCTTTGGGGTTTTATTTGTGAGGAGCTCAGTTTGTGTTAGCCTCTGAGAACAAGTAGGGAGTGGAGGCAGTGGGGACAGCTACTGCCTCGCTGCTCTCCACATTGGGTGCTTCAGAGCTTTTTGTCTCCCTGTGTTGGCTGCTCCAGCTGTGGCATCACAGCTGCCTCCAGCTTCATGTGCAGCTGAATTCAGCTCAGCTTTGGAATCTCAGGTCCCATGCAACACCCGTCTACATTCCTAAAATCTAGAATCTGCTCTCAGGATTTAATACTGGGAGGAGGGTGGCAGGAGAAATGGCCAGATTAGATGAGGTAACCAGCAGATGGTGCTCAGTTGTAAATGCAAAGGGTTGCTCCATCGTTAAGATGGTAGCAAGGATTTGTGCAGTGCGGTTGGTTATCCTATGGCTCTGCTAATACATTAGCAGTATTTTCCAGTGAGTTATGATTTTAGATATAGCTATGACTAAAAGGAGTTCTATGCTTTCTAGATAGTCCTAAGGTGGGAGGTATTGCAATAGTGTGTCATATAATTTGGAAACTTCTTTGAGCTGAAGAGCAGGGATGGAAATCTAAGGGCAAAGAGTTCGGAAAGCATAGTTGTTTAGTCTTCAAAGATGCCTGATAGAAGTTATTTAAGATAGAGTGCTGCAGGAATCCACACGCTAGAAGAAATATGCAGTAACTGTAGAGTGCTCTCTCCTTTTCCCTCTATTAATAATCTACTTCAGAAGTAATTTTGTGGTTTTATGTTGTGTAAAGTAATACACAAGACCCTGCACTAAGTTGTGACTAGAAGATAATAGTGAGTAATGTTTATAACAAAACTCAGGAGGGGAGCTCCATAAAAAGAGCTACTTCAGAATCTGTTCAAGCATGTAAAACTCTCTCTCTTTTTTTAATGGTCACTGTAGCCCCAAACTGAATTCTTTTGACTATTGAATACCAACCACCTGACACATTCTTCCCAAAAAATTTCTCTTCAGTTAAAACTGTCTCTCCTGCTTTAACACTACATACCCTGGATGTCATGGTAGCCTTTTGCAATCTTAAATTTCTCTTCCCTCCACCACGGAAAGGACACCACAGTACAGCTTGAAGTACTACATTTTGGGCTCAGTTCCTCATACAGCTGTTGCTGTGGCTGTTCAGGTTTATGTAAAAGCAATACTAAAGGTCAGATTTCTTAGCATTTTAGAAATAAAACTGGCCTTGACCTAAATCCTGTGCAACCTCACTTACTGATAGTGCACAGAACGTAAGCAAGCACAGACTTCATTCTCCTGTTTCAGTTTTAATACCCGTGATTTAGAGCAATCGTGCTCTGAAGGGAGTGGTCCTGGATAGCCTTAAATGGCAAAGGTCTGCTTGTCTCAGATCTGGCTGAAGAAGGAACATACACCAGCATTTTCTACCTCAAGACGTAAGTGACAAAGCTTGGGGAACAGTCTCCCAAAAGTAGACTAAGTGTCCCAGAAAATGGAGTTGGGTGCTTCCAAAAGCGTTGAGGGCTTCCTAGATTATTGACTAGAAATGAGTTGGTAAACATTCTTGATCTACTAAGAAAGCTCACGTGGCCAAAGTCGTGCTTGTAAGAAGGTGCTGCAAACAGCAGGCTTGTGTGGAGAGGAAGATCAGATTGCTGGCTCCTGCCTAGCTAGTGGGGCCGAGGTGTCCCATCCATGGGTTGGTTTCTGATCACAGTGGTAGGACACATCAAACCTTGTTGTTGTTACCCATCTGGTCCAGCATTCTGTCTCGGACTCGTGGAAGCAATAACTGATTTATACATTTTCCACTTGGAGATGAATAGTGGTCTCTCCTAACCATTAAGCTAAGTGCAGCTCCTTCTGATGAGCCTACCAGGGCTGGAACTTCCAGTATAACCAGTGGGAACTTCTCAGCCACAATGTTTTGCTTAGGCAGCCGTTCCAGGCAACAGTACAGCAAAATACTGTGCTCTGGAAAATTATACTCTCTGAGGTCTTTCTAGTCACTTGAAAGGATGGATGGAAATAAACACTGAGCTTCGTTATGCTGCTACATCTGAAGTGTCACAGGAAGTCTTTTGCATAAGGGAAGCCAAAGCAACATTTAAACAAATAGCTGTGGAATGGCCTTTTGGCTGCAACCAGCTTAGCCAGAGCCCTGTTTGACATCTACCTGACTTGATGGCCAGTTGCATTTCTATTGGAAGCTGTGGGGAAGAAAGCTCCTGCTGACCTCCTGGGGTAAATAGGAAGTGCCAGGGTGTGGGTTGCTGTCCAAGGGCAGTGATTAAGAGCTCCTCCTGGCTTTGGTAGGTTTGGCACACCCTCAGCATTTCTGCAAGTCAGGCTGGGTTTATGTGCATTTGAGGCGATCTTCTCTGGTGTAGTTAATTAAGAAGGATGCGTTTCGTTATGCTGCAGAAATAAAGAAAATCAGAGCCCAGTTCAACTGAAGCTGTGCTTACTTTGATAACTAAAACAATGCCTTTGAAACAACTGGTTTCCTTTGAATTAATTTCATTGAGGAGTTTCCCTGTTAAGTATTTTTGCTGACAACAGAACTGTCACATGGGAGAAGTGTTCTATCAGTACATTGAAAGAAAAAAAAAACAATCAAAAACCAAACCCAAACACATGGAAAAACCACAACCCCCCTCAAAAAAACCCTCCGTGAGATTAGACATATCTAACCACAAACCCCCCCAAAAACCCTGTGAGATAAGACATATCTAGAACTGTAACTTGGTCACTGGACACGCCTGGTAATTACGAGAAGTTTAGTTAGTGATATCTAAGTCTAGTGATAGCTAACTATGGATGCTCAGACTGAATAAAGTTATCACTGGTGACAAGGCAAGAGAACTCAGGGGTACATCCAGATCAGTCCCAGAGGTCGCATCATTTTAATGTGGAAAGTGAGGTGAAAAACTCAAACTGTGGCCAGGAAGGAATTCGGGAATGGTCATTGTCTCTAGCTGTGCTGCCAGCTCCACTCCAGCTGCTGATGTGGCACCCACACTTTTGAGTTTTTATATTATCACTGACGCACTCGAGGGTTTGGCAGATGATTCACGTATGCTGATTCACAATTCATCTTGAGTGAAGTCTGCAGCAAAATATATCCTCCTTAGTGTCATATACACAAGGGGGAGAAATGCGACCCATTATTAGAGTCTTGTCTCACATAAATTGTCTACACTTCTTTCACACTTCTGCCTATGAAGCTGGAATAGAGGTTGAGTTGTTGTTGTTTGGTTGGTTTGGTCTGTTTTTGTTGTTGTTCTTGTGTCAGTTTACACCCCATCACCTCTCACTTATCTCGGGGTGGTTTATTCAGGTTATGGATGAACTGAGCAATCATTTAGCAACACCCTGCGCTCTGGTGCTTCCAGTCCAAATTGGTACAGCTGCATGTTGGTATGTGGGGCTGCACAGACCTACTGACTTGGCTCAGTGTGAATTTAGGCATCTTCACAGCCTGCTGTCTGCCATATTCCTGAGCTTTCTTTTCTTCTTTCTACTGCTGGTGTTTGCTCTCTCAGTGTGGATACAGTAATAATACCCTGCTACAGCAAAATGTTCATTATGACAGTTACCTAGAAAATAATGAACTGAGTGTATCATCAAACAGATTTTGTTTGGTTTGGGAGGGTTTGGATTTGGTGCGATGGGTTGTTTTTTTTTTTCCTGTGCGCAGCTTATTCAGGGCAGAAAATCCCAGCAGCTTCTCCCTTTTCAAACTGTTACTTCTGATGGAAGAACTGTGGAGTGATTCCACAGGAGGTGGAAATGGCCTGCAATAATCACCACTTGTCAATCCAAGGACTCCCAAGACCAAAGCCAACAAAGTCTCTCAGCAGTTCTCAGAGTCAACACAATAGGTGGCTTTGAAATGTCAGCAAGAGCTGCGCTGGGGCATCCTCTGTACTTTCTTACAGGCACCAGAATAAGAGCCACAGCCTCTCTGAAGGGGCTCGAAGGTCCAGGTACCAAAAGCATAGCTCTAGAGCTTATGTGCTGTATGCAAGGAGATTGTCACAGAAGTGGCATTACTGTCCTGTTCTAAACCTTGAGCTGCTATGGGACTTGCACATGAAGGCTCAGGGCCACAGTCAAACTTCACTGGCATTAATGGAATATGTAATTGATTTTATGGTGAAGTGAAAACATGCTTCCTGCAACCTTGTGAATAAAGAAAGGTCTATTCATTTCACAAGGCAGGATTCATATGCACACAGTCCTCGAGCACCTCAGAATGATCAGCCACTTTCCCAAAGTCAGATTATACTATCGTTCTGAATGTTTACGTTCACAGTACAAACAAAAAAGAGGTGTATTTATTGACGGGGTAAACAGGTACACTTCTCTCCAAAGAAACCAGTTTGGTTAGTCAGCCTGGGTGTTGACAAGAGATGGAAGGAAAACATCTAAAGAGACTGCATAGTAGGTATGGTAATTAGCCATGTGGTTGGTACCAAACAATAGATGCTTATGCAGAGCCTAGGGAATGTAGAGAGATAATTTTACCTTTCCAAACAGGAGGGCATCAAGCTGCGCTTCCCTGCCTGGGAAGTAGGTCAAGAGGAAGTGCACTTTCAATTCATATTCATCTCATAATTATTTCACGTACTGAAGAACAGCACTCCTGTCAAGGGGAAGATGCCTCTGTGACCAGTCTTATGGAAGTACAATCTTCCACTCAAAGCAACAGCATGCATATTTGACGCTTTCAGCATCAGCACCCATCAGCACTGCCTTCCACGTGAGCTCTCATTGCACTTCTGCTCTTAGTCTTGACCTTGCCAGGCTTCACAGTCACTCCAGGCATCATCATCAGTGGATCCAGAGTGCTGGATCATGCTAGAGGCATGAGAGTATGCTGCTTCATACTTACTAATGGGACTTATATTAAGATGTGATGTGCTGTTGCTCCTGGTACTAAAGCTAATTGTGATCTTTCACTGGCACTATTGCAGAAGCAAGTGGTCCCAGCAGACAGGTTTGTATCAGGATGCATGCGTTAAACAGGAGAGCATTTAAAATGTTTCCTCTTTTTCTTCTTAAAAGGAAAAGAAGAAAATACTTTAAGATGTATTGGCTTATTCTTATTTTCATAAGTAAGAGAGAATAACTTAAGTTGGAAAGGACTTTCGGTGGTCATCTGGTTTAATCCTCTGCTCAAAGCTAGGCCAACTATGAAGATAGTTGAAGATAGATAAAGACATTTGAATGGACTGCCCAGGGTGGTGGTGGAGTCACCATCCCTGGATGTGTTTAAAGAAAGGCTGGATGTGGCCCTTAGTGCCATGGTCTAGCTGATGTAGTGGTGTTGGGTCATAGGCTGGACTTGATGATCTCGGAGGTCTTTTCCAGCCTCAGTAATTCTGTGATAACTAAAGTTGTTCAGGTAAATGAATAGAGTGCACAAAATCACTTTGAGCAACCTGCTGCAATGTTTTAACACCATCATACAGATTCTCCCCCTGCTTTCTCCCTCTTAAAGGTTTCAAAGGTGTGTTTTAAAGCTGGATGTCAAAGGTTAATTAAGGATAAATCTATATCAGTCTAGGTAGAGAGCAAGTATTGTATAGTCATCTACAGAACCTCTTCTTGGTTTTCTGGTATATAAGAACTATGTTTCTGAAACAGAAGAGCCTTTCCCAGAAAAAAAAAAAATAAAAAAAATTGAATAGAATCATAGACTGCTTGGGTTGGAAGGGCCTTTTACAGGTCATCTGGTCCAACCCCCCTGCAGTAAGCAGGGACATCTTTAACTAGATCAAGTTGCTCATAAATACTTATGTTCAAAGTAAATTTTCCCATTATTTACAGGAATGTGTAAACGAACTGTGGCCGAAACAAAACAAACAAACAAAAAAAGCCCCAAGCAACAGTGTCTTAGGAAATGATGACATGATGGCTCTAATTTAGCATTCAACTATAGAGAAACGTAAACATAAGACTAAATATGGCCACTCCAATTTGACAAATCTTCTGTTGTATGTTGAAAAACAATGCAACCAGGATATGAAATCCTACTGTTTAAAAGCATATTGCTTTTAAGCTGCAGTGTATATTCTCTACATATGCTGCTTACTGATGTTTCTTAAAAAAACAAAGACCTAAGTTTTAAAAAAGGATTGCAAATAGCACAGAAAACCAAATCTGCTGCACCAAGCTGTATGATCCAGATCTTTTTCTCTAGTAAAATATTTAATATCTAGTTCTAGTCTCTGCCTCAATTAAACTTTTTTTTTATATATTTAAAACTTTCTTCATTTCACCATAGCTGAGAAATAATTGCAGTATTACTTTATCATCATGTTTTCAAGGTAGCTCAATTGAACTCCAGTGGAGATAAGACACTAGGGGCTTTATTTTAGTCTGGAAAGTTGAGACTGATCTTTTCTGATAATTTTTTGCCAGCTAAGGAAGCCAGTCTAGTAGACTTCAGAACCTCTTCTTATCCAATATTTCAAACTCCAAAATGATCTAATACAAGGAGACTGGTTTGGCTGGGGAAGAAAAAAACCAAAAAACCCCACACACAACAAAAAAGCAAACAAAAAACCCAAACCCGCAACAACACAGATAACAGCCCCCCCCCCCCAACAAACAAAACCAAACAAAACCCACACACACAAACCAATGAAACAAAACCAAAAAAACCCCCCCCCACACAAAAAAAAAACCCCACCCCATCCACCACTATACACTTCTTTTATTCCTGTACTGGAATTACTTCTCCTGTAATACTATACATAAAACACAAGACTTAGTCCTTGCATCAGTTATATTGTCTGATGTAGCAGTATCACTTATATCACATATACCCGGGATAAGCAAGTCTTTTCTTAAGGTTAACAATTGTCATTTTCCTTCTGACAGACCCCTGGCTTCTGCATACCGCAAAGCCAAGTTTTCCCCGTTATGTATTTAATTCCCTGCTGCCAGCCTTTTTTTATCTCTTTCCTGCTCTATTTTCCTCACAAACAACAGTATTAAAATCAAGTAAGTAGCTATAATGGCGTAGCAAAGTTTGTATAAAGTTCATCAGGAAGACTGTTTTCCCAAAACCTTTTTCTTTTTTTCCTTTTTTTTTTTTTTTTTTTTTTTTCCCCTTCCCTCTAGCTATTGCAGTAGATCTCATTTAAGGAGAAAAAAACCAAAAACAACAAAAAACCAAACCAGGAGAATAACAAAACAGATAAGTTATTTAGGAGTTGTGTTTATAGATGGTTAGATGCCCCTTTTGTCATGTGTTATCATACTTACCCTCCAACGAAAGTCTACCAAGAATAACTTTATATTCATACTACATCTTAGATAAATCAATTTTCAAATGTAATCGAGACTCTAATCTCATCATCATTAGCCCTTTCAGTTCTAGTCAACTTCTATACCATCAGGAACACTTGCTCTTTGCTTTCCTATAATTCTCAAACAGCAGCATATGCCAGGAAGGAAAAGCATCAACTAGGCAACTTCATTCATCTGTTCATAGCTTTTTAGGTACACTATACACTTTATATTCTTCATCAAGGTACTCCAAAAACTCTAGCAAGCTAATGCTATGCCTCGGTGTTTTTCCCCCCAGGACTCCCCAGTCCAACAGCTCACTAACAGCACATTTAATCATCATTACTGTTAATAAAGCACAAAGCTTCTGAAAGGTTTTAACAGGAGTAAGTACTCAATATTTTAGTGCTTCTTTGAACTAATCTTCATAATCTAATTTTTTTAGTAGTCTCTCATTTCTTTTTGTAATAGTGCCTACAACAGATTTCCAATATTTTTTCAAGCTGAGTTGATTAATTCCTAGAAAAGAGACTGCCAGGGCAAGCCTAGTAACTCCTACTAATAACTAAGCAATTAGAGTAAATTAGAACAGGAACTGAACCCTAGTCCAGCATATTCTGAAGTGACGTTGAAAATAATCTCCTTTTTTCTTGTTAGGATGCTGTCTAGTCATGTATTCGGTGTTCTCAACTAGCTTATTTCACAAAGCAGCCAGGAAAACGATGAATTGAAGTGGGTGAGAAGAAGAACTTGGACAGAAATAGTGAGACTTAGCCATGAAAACTGGAAATTATCTATGAAAGTTTACTAGAGGACTAAACCCTACAATTTCATATTTGTGAATAAGGATGTCTTTGCTTAGCAGCACCTCCTTGTTAAGTGAGGAAGTAAAGGCAGCTATTAAAAATATATCAAATAAATGGGGAAGAGGAGAAAAAAAAAGAGGAAGGAGGCAGCAATTATGTAAATTAGAGACTGTGGAAATATAAAGTGGGGAAAGACTTGAGAGGGAGCAAAAGAAATCTCTACTTCATAGCCTAAGGACAATAAGTCATTTTCAAAACTTTTACTGTGGTAAAATAATTCCTAAAAACAGTATAGCTCCTGTGCTTAGAGAGAAGCAGAATGATGTAAGCAGGCATCCCAGGAAAGCAGAAGTACCCTACAACCCTCCTAAGCAACTATGAAAGATGATAAACAGCAACCATAAAGGATTAAAAAAATAAAACCCAGCGTGCCCAGTTAACCAAAAGGGAGTTGTGTGAGGCTTGTAGCCTTTTTTTTGCTAACTTGTAATAAGCCTTTGATCAATATGGGAAACTTCTGAGTCTAGAGGAGAGGTAACTAAAAGAAAGGCAAAGCAAGATGACCTGGATAATTCTGGCCCAGTTTGTTTGATGCTAGAGGACAAATATTGAGAAAGCTTGATATCAGATTCATTTAGTAGATGGGGAAAGGGAATATACCGTATTGAGCCCAGTATAAAGTGAGGTTTGGATTTTTTTTTTGGCCTTTTTTTTCTCCCCAGAACATATTGAATATCTTGAAAATATTCATTGTGTTAAATGATACACTGCCAGGTTTATTGCCCTTTACAGCCCTTTTTATCAGCCCCAGTGACATGCTCTGGTGGCCAGTATTAGCTGTTGCTATAGCTGGATTTGGCACAGATGCTGAGTGCTGGAGGTAGAACCATTCAAACTAGGATCAATGTGTGGACTGTTGCTGAGACAGTTCAGTATTTTTATCTGTCATTTCTGGAGCCTAAGGCTGTCTTTTAAGTGTTATAAAAGACCTTTACAAGCCTGGGGAATAGAACATGTGAGAGGTAACCTGTGATGGAAGGCACGTGGGCCATGAGGCTACAGATACGGCTAAGCATATAACACTAATATTTTCTTTTTAACAGAAATCTATTAACTTTTATTTGTGGAGATAGGGGAGGCAAGAGGAGATTGGTAACTTGGTGTGTCACAAAGTGGAACCAGCCTCTGCTGAGCCAATACGGGTAACTTGATTCCAATTGACATGATCATATGCCAGGTAGTCTACTCAGGCTGGTTTGCATTGATTTGGCATGAAATAACAGATAAAGGTAACTGTAGCTGGTTTCATATCTATGCTTTTCATTAATCACTAGGTACAATACAACTGAAGTACACTGTATGAGCATTAAGAACCATAAAAATGCAAGGCAGTGATTCGGAAATGGATTTCAGGGTCCTAATGGAAATAGAGCTGAACACGAGCCTGCTGTGGGACATGGCAGTTCTACAGTGATGACAGGAGCAGGGCTGTGTTCATAAGATTCATTAGTTTAATATCAGAATAACATGGGAAACTCTCTCACAGCTGAGAAACCCATAAAATCTGGAAAGTGCACAGGAAAAGAGCCATGCAAATTATGAAAATACTAAAAAATGCCTTCCAATAGGAAACAAAGAGATCCAGTTATCCTGCTTAAAAGAAGACTCGATTCAAACTTAATGAAGTAACACAGAAACTAGCTGGCACTAAACCAACTTTGTATTATTGCTGGAGAAAGCATATTTTAAAAAAGCCTGTAACAGGAAGCTTAATTGAGAAAAGTTTAAATTAGAAATGAAGACAGCAAAATAGCTTTCCAAGAGAGGGACTGAGTTCTCCTTCTCTTGAAACCTTCAAATCAAGGCATGATGCATTTATATGCTCTAGTCAAACACCAGTTATTGGATTCACTACAGAAGCAACAAAGTGATACAGCAGAGGCTTTACACAGAAGGTGACACTGAATAATTTAGTGATCCCCAAGGACCCATGAGTATCTATTACTCTTCCTAAACTCTTGAAATGTTTTGCTGTACACTGGTAAACCCGAGTCAGCTTTCGTGCTGATGCTGCAGTTATTCTATCAATCTATTGCACCGGGGGTAAAGTTAGACTCAGTCAGTTCTTTAGTTTAATCCAGCAAATTGTAACATCTTTGCTGAAAGAGCTCTGTAGGATCAGGATATTGATGTCAAAAAGTGTAAGTGTAAGATATTCCAAAATCAAGGGTGCTCATAAGGGCCTTGCCATGTGATGATGACAAAGTACATTTACTACAGGATTTTTTTTTTTAAGGAAGCTTTATTTTCCCTCTGCTCTTTCTTAGCTTCCTGCCAAAGAATAGCTCACATTTTAAAAACTCTCACATATATCTGTACCTTTATTAATTTCCCCTCTATAAATAATCCAACATGACTTGAAAAGACAATAAATTGCAGAGTTAAAGGCAGTGTATCATTTGGATATGGCATCAGAAGCTTCTTTTATTGAATTGGCTCACCTAGCTTTAAAGAAATCCCAAAGATGTAAATGGTTGGTCAGTAGGATTATGCAAGGCTTAAATAGATTTATGCCCCTTTAAAAGCCTGTGGAACTGTACTAATACTATTGTAGTTGCATGACAAGCTGGATGGGTATTGAGCCACCTGAAGGGTCTTCCTGTTTTGTCTTCCCCTTTAATGGTTGCTTAGACAGAACCCAACTATGGAAGGGCACCTGAAGGTGTTATATCCAGCTCTTGGCTTTAGCATTGCATAATTTTCTACAGGATCTGTCAAGTATGTGAATAACCAAAAGCACCAGAGGGATACCATATATGTGACTCCATGAGCATAAAAATTTCTTCATAAATTGAAGATAGTGATGAATTATGAAGATTTTTGGTAATTTAGGAGCCCATGGCATACCAGTACCTGTGACCTATGTCTCTGAAGGGCAGGCTTTAGCGTACAAAATCCATCTGGCTGCTGTGCTGCAGCTAAACCTCTCCTGCCAAACTGTAGATTGCAAACATCTACAGAAAGAGATATGTGCCTTTCTGGAACTAACATAAAAACACAGCAGCCAGAGATATGGCTGCTATCTGAGTCAAATCTGGATCCAAAACAATCCTCTGCTTTGCTCTTTGATACCAGATGCGTCTGAAGCAATGCATGAATAGGTTAACCTTTTAAGAACAGATTAGAAAGGGGTTGATTCTTGGTATATGCTGGAACAGCATAATCGGTAGCTAGCTTTGGCTGGTAAAAATCCAACTCTTTCCATGGTTTATCTATAACAAACTCAATTACATGTTCTAGCAACTGTCACTGAATCTTTTGTAGTTAAAATTGTTGTATTCAGCTGGAGAAAGCTTCCATCTCAACCAATAGTTATATGTAATCAATAACTACAGAGTAGGTAACTGACTGCTTTCAGCTCTTCCTCTATTTTCCAAGATCAACAAAGGGAAATGCTTTAATGCAGAAAATCTCAGTTCTCCATGCAGCAGTCTCATAAAATCTGAACTTTCCCATTTTATTAATTGGTGTACTATAAATACAAAGTGTGTGTTCAAGGTATCTTGCAACAGGGCTTGCAATTAGCTCTGTGTTTACTCGGACCACACGCTCGGTGGGTTTTACAGCACTAGGATTACAGAATCCAGTGAGTATAGACACCGTTGTGATAGCTGATGCTTTTACATTGAAGTCTTAACTAGAGAACATCCAAAGCTGAGCATGTGAGTCCCTGCAGCCAGAGATGAAGAGCCAAGCTTTTCAGCAGAAAGCTGTAACTGATCCAGACCTTATGTGGCTCAGATCCAGAGAAGAGTGCGTAATATACCCTGATTACTTGGTTACATTCAGTTTATTTTGTTCTGATCTGGAAGGATGGTGTTAAGCGTTTCAAAATCGTCTGGGAAAGAAAAGTCAAAGGGAAAAAATATCTATATTGTGCTGAGAGAAAATGTTTTAACTAATACAACAATACTTTAAATATTTTGTAGCATAAAATACCAAGACAATCAAATCCAAAATAGAGAGTTCCTTCAAAATGAAAAGAGGAAATGTGTCATTGTGAAACATTTAGGTGGAAAAGTTTCACAAATTTTGGTTCTCTCAACACAGTTTTGAAAACATTTATTAGAACTGTCTTTTTTCCCCAGTGGAAACTGATTCCATATCAAGATTTTTTTTTCCAACTAAAACTTATAGCTAAGCTGTTACATTGCTCCAAGTACATGTTAACAATGCTTGTTCAATATTTCTTCATCAGCTTTTTCAGAACACTGAGATACCTGGGGGAGAAAAAAAACCCAAACAAACAAACAAAAAAAAACCCCTTTCCTGTGAAATATGCATATGTCACAGTTGTCAGACTGGCAACAGCACCACCAGCATATATTTGGAAAGATGGAATTTTTTTTTTTTGTTTCAAGATTATTCCTCATTCCAAAGATGACTATAAAATCATTCCAGACTAGATTTTTAAACCTAGAGAGGGCAAGAAATAGCTGCCCGTAATGACTTGCTTTGTAATGAACCCAGATTCTGCCTGTGTATAGTCCCACTTGATAATGTTAATGTTCAATGATTTACAGATTATAATCGAAAAAGAAAATGAAGAATTGCTTGTTTGGATAGCAGCTGCCCAGGAGAGTATTCATTAATTTAGATCATGACTCAACAATGTGGCTCAGAAAGCACAGTTCAGCAGTTGGAAATACACTGAAAATGGTTTAAATTTTTTCTGGTTTTCATCTTGGCAAACATAACCATAGAAAGAAACTACTGGCCAATTGCATAGAGACATTGAATGTGTGCCACTGGTGAATAATAGCATATAGAGTGGACATTGATTCCAAAAGAAATTTTAATCTGTGCTCAGTTATCAAATTACAATCTGACAAAAGCTCAACTGGTTAGTATCTTATATTTTGTGGTCAAATGATGTCAGCCTCTGTGGACGAGCTGGGTCTACAGAATGAAGAATTAAGGGCCTGCTACCCCTGTGAATAGTCAGGTCACTGGAATGTTAGCAAAATCACTGCAGTGGGTCTGAGCTTTTCCAGCTACAAGAGATGGCTACTACTGCAAACAGATCATAAGTGCTTTTAAAACTGCAATTAATCCCTTAGAGTACATATAGAAATTGAGAGGAAAACAGAGAAAGCGCTTCTTACATCAACTATATATTTGACAGTTAAATGAACAAGCAGCCCCATTTGGCCTACCTAGTGTTTTTGGACAGCTTGCAAGTCTGTACTCTTTGGAATATATCCTTGAACTGACTGAGAAATCACTGCACTGTAATAATGATATCTCCATATGAAAGAAATTATTGCATCTACCTGGAAGATGCACAGAAAGGACCTTCCTGGCAATTGTTTTCTTTTGGGAATCCAGGACCCCATAGAAAGACCATAACAAAATCTAATAGTAGTGTCCAGTACAAATGGTTTTCATTCTATTTGCCTTTTTCCATTCCAAAGACCCCTCGAAACCATCTCTGCTACCTCAGCGTGGGGCTATGCAATATGCATGCATTGCAGATGTGCTTGAAAGTCCCCGAGTAATAAAGTAGATGCTGCCCCACTGCCATTTTTCCCCCATCACCCCTACATACCACAATCATCTTTAGAATGAGTCTTCTGTCAACGTGCTATTGTGTCTCGGCACTGAGGAAACAGAAGGAGTAGACTGCTCCAGTGTGGATGTTCACTGTGTATTGAAGGTGTCCCAGCTGAAATGATTCAACTACCTACCTTCAGAATCCCTTCATCAAAGTCAATAGGGAAAGGGTCACGTGGTCTCCCGTGGAACCCCTCACGATGGGGACATGGTTGTAATTTGCCTAATGTCTACCTCCAGGCCTGCCCTTACTGCTGCTGTGCTCTTGTGCATATGCTGCGTTCTGCCACTGCCTCCAGGGTTATAGTGGTTATCGTTCATCTCCTCTTACTCACATCTCTGACCTTTATCGTGCTGCCACGTGTTCTTGAAGGCTTTGAATTGGTACAACAAGTGGTCTTGTGTGCTTTTAAACCTTTATTTTATTTTATTTTTTTCCTTCAGAAAGAAATTCTGCAGCTACAAAGGGATTACCAAGTTTTGGTAACATAAAGGAATGAAAAAAGGGAACGGGTTATTTGGGAGGGGGGGGGAAGTCAAAGCTATTGATACAACTGAAAGTTGGCATCAAATTTCACAATTCAAAAATGCTGTAAAATCCAGTTCAGGATCAAAGGAATCAGGGGGGAAAAAAAAATTTCTACAGAGTATTGAAGTCAAAGCTAATCCCATCTTAATTAATAATACATAATCAGAAGAAATATATTAATCAAGCTAAGACAAGCTATCATCCCCTGACCCCAGGCATTCAGAAGTTCTATCAAAGTCCATCCAACCCCACTTGTAAGGGACTAGAATAACATTCAGCAGATGGATGGACTGAATCTTGTAAATTATTTTCTTTCTACCATTTCAAATGAGTTCAGAAAGACTTTATAAATGTCATCTTCACATGTCTCTGGAGTGCTTCTTGCTTTGTCTCCTATACAAGTCATAGAATGGCATGGGTAATTTCAAACTAAAGCCCCCTCAGTGACAACAAATAAAGTCAAAAGGTAAATCTGCTTTCTACCTACAGGAGAGTAGTCCCTCTTTCATAGAGTGGAGGTTGCTGTTGAAGAGTTCCAGCTGTCCTCCAGGTTATAGGTTGAGGTATTGAATGTAAATCATGCCTTTCTTTCCAACCTCCGTGGGTTTGGATGGAGATGCAAATGTCCTTGCTTTTTCACACTTCAGATATTTAGAAATGCTTCTCGCATTGAGAGGTTTTAAATCAGCAATTTAAGAACCTAAAAGAAGAAAGGCTAATACCCATGTTGTTCTTAATTAGCAAGCCACAGCTACTGTGTATAACTAAATCAGTGCCTGGAGTGTGAATTTTGCAGGAGTTATAAAGTGATGATTAATCCCTAAATGAAGATTCCTCTCCTGCTCTTTAAACTCAGAGATTGTTCTCCCTGTTAATTTAGAGAAGTCCTTTCCTCTGTTATGTTTACTGAATCTTAGTGGAAAATACGCTGGCTGGTAAAGACAAAAGCTGTTGTGTTATTAATACATCAAAATTAATTATGCCAGTATAACTGGTTATCTTTGGCACAAGTACAGAGCTTGAGGGACCAGCCGTGGCACTGCCCTATTTGTTACCATGGTAGACAATTATGAAAGAAGTGCAGATCTAGACTTGCATAACTCAAAAGAAGTTTCTGAGCAGATTGTAAATTTCCAGGTTAAGAGTAAAAGAAATACACTTTTCTCAAAAGCTGTCATTTAGGACCCAGAAAGAATCTGATCCATTTGCAGGGGAGGGGAAAAAGGTACAGTTTAAAGAGCTGTGATCAATTTTGTACGGACTAATGGATTTTCCCAAACCATTCTGGAAACTTCACTTGATGTGCACTTAATCTGGTACAACGTGGTAAGAGCAACCCAGGCGTGGCATCAGTTTGATATTTTTAACTTGGACTTCTCTGGCCATATCTGCTATAGTTGGAGCTGAATATACATGCAAAGTGGTGAGTAGCTTCTGTGAGACTGCAATAAGCTATTCAAACTGGGTCAGATGGTATAACTACTTACTGCTTTAGATAGCTGCTTCATTTGAAATTGGAGCTTGGTCAGACTATGCAGTTAGCTTAGGAACTGTGATTGCTTGTTAAGTGCTGCTTCAAACTGGTGCAGGCTAAATAAATAACATCTGGGATATGGAGACAGCTTTTCTACTTTCCAAGAATGAAAAGCACCTAAGTTTGATAACCCTACAGACGCAAGGCTGCAGAAGCTTCTTCAGGAAAGGGCAGGCAACAGAGAGCATCTTTGATACCTAAGAATATCATCAAAATACTCAGTAAGGCTTTGCGTCTCCTGACTACAAAGGGACTTTTCCAGAATTATGTGCAGACCTGAATGCAGTCCAGTAGTTGAAGCACATTTAAACAGTGTGCCAAGCGGTGTGCTCTTTGCATGTGCCAGATGTAAGCAAGCTGTGATTTATGTGTGCAAATGCCTCTGTGCATACGTGCATCTTAGCTCAGCCGGAATCTCACACAAGCGCTTTTGAAAAACTTGAATTCTGGGTTGTACTTCCCACATCGTTCTTTCATATGAGAACAGGCTCTGCTTCTGAAAAGATACAGAGTGAAACTTTGCATGAAACTGAGGAGATAAAGGTTTTAGCTCAGTAGCAAATGGAGGTGAGTGCGACTGAGTCATCTGGTAAGTTTTGAGGGCAGATGGTTGGATGAGAAATTCCAAACCATTCTTCTAGCACCACAAAAATCTCTCTAATCTCTGACCATAACTATGGGGTGGTTTAAAACCAAAAACCTGGAGAGATGAGAACAGTTCACTTTCTCAGCACTTCACTTCCAAATGCAGCTGCTAAGACCAATTTGTAAACTTTTAACCTGTGACCAATAACAGCAGTTACACATCTGTCATCTCTGTGCAGAAATTGAGTGCTGCAAGGAACAAAGGCACACACATTTTTGGGGGTGGGTGGTGAGGACACTCTAGTGGGGGTGGCATTGAAGCTTCTTGAAGGATTCTTAGGAGATGCCCTCTAGGTCCAGGGCAAGCAAAACTGGACAGAGAAAATGGACTTCAATTCTGCAGTGACTCATGACGCTTGGTGTGCTTCTGTATGTTTTAGCCTAGTGATAGATGCTATTTCAAGCCACAGGGAAGACATGTGGGTATATCCAATAGTGAGTAAAGCATTATGCAGCTCTTAGTGGCTGTGATGCTTTGCCATCATGGTATGTTCAACCCATAAAAGCTTTTCCAGTTGTGTGTCATCGCTTCTAATTGCCCCTCTTTGTACTTCTGTGGTATGGTATGGTACAGCTCTAAGAGGCCAGAATTATTCTCTCTTCTGCATTTGTAGCTAAACACAATTTCTGAATTACACCAGTTATTCTGCTAATCCCCTTCTTGACTTCACCAAATTATCTCAGAAAGTTGCTATGGTCATATGCATGAAAAAGTGACACTACCAGCAGGAGAGTATCTTCTGCATAACTCTGAGGGTTATACCTTGTAGCTATGGTGATCTAAGAGTCCAAAGCAAACGCTCCTGTTATGAGCCTTCTGCTCTCTTGCACTCTCGCTTTCGTAAGACCCTGTTCTGAGCCAATTCAGCTCATTAAGCCAAGCTAAATTAAAAAAAAAAAAAAAGAAAAAGACCATTTTCTCCAGCTTTAATGAAATTGTTTGTGAGGAGGGTTTCGCAAATGTTGGCACAAGGGTAAGGTGGGATGTATCCCTGGGAGCAGGAGATAAGGAGGGAGCAGAGGGTTGTAGGCTGAAGGAGGACAGGACTTTGTTGCTCTTTTGGGATCAACAGGCTATTAGATCATCCTGATATCTACTCTTTCTGGATGTTAGTCATTGCCTTAAACCGGGGGTGTCATGACAAAACCTTCGTTGCTATTGTTGTTACTATTATGACACAGAGGAAACATGACTTGTTTCATATCATTTCCCTCATGTAAACAGTGAGAAGGAATTTCATGTGTCTGTGTGTTCTTGGTACAGACAATGACTTCTCAACAGCTTTTGCTGTCTGATGAGAGTGCTGGGGGGGAAAATAAGGGTGATATTGACTCTGGAAACAGCTTCAAAGAGCAAGAAGTAATCCTCATGTGAAATACACACTGAGAGATCCTGAGGAATGGAACCACTTATCTCAATATGTTATTCTCTTTGGTCACTTAGGTGCAGTTAGTGCAGCAACGTCTGATGGTATACTTCTACCAAAAAGTTGTAAGCAATCCAGTTAAGACCTAAAAACTGTTGGTGATGCAGTGGAAGGTGTATTTCCATTGCAAGTTTTGCCACTATAACACCACCAGCAGCATCTTCACAGGATGGTGTATGAAGCGTAGGCTGAGATTCATATGTGGCCCAGCATGAAAGAAGCATCTTGTGTTTTGTGAAAGGTAGACACACTACAGAATAATTTCCCTGCAGAGACAGGCTAACAGTGAAGAGTGTGCGTCTGGGTCCAAAACTTACAGCAGTTCACAAGTGGCCTACTCTCTTACTTCTAGTCTCTAAGTTTTCATATACTTCTATATTGTTATATACACATATTTCAAATCCCAGATGGGCCTCAGAAGGCATATAAGAGCATGCCAAGCAGGAATTGCCAGCATAGTGTATAGAATTTGACATCAGAGTCGAGTGGCTGTGCATGAACTCACCTAGTACTTAGTGTATTTGCACAGTGTAATCTTTGGTTACCCGATTTGTGTACAGGTGCTCCAATAGTGTACGTGGAGTGTCAGCAGTTGATTTACTGAAAACATTAAAAAATAGGTTATTATGCTTATGCAAGTTCACTATAAAGAATGCTCCCAAGCTTGCCTATACATGTTAACTCTTCTCTTTCTGTACCCTCTAACGCTCTACGCAGTAACCGATCTTCTAAATCGGTGGCAACATCTCCAGAGTATCGATTTCATTTACCCCTCCTCAAGGAGCTTGTTCACTCTTTGCAGAAGCCTTTTGTGACTCTTAGATGAAAGACACATCGTCTGTGTAAAATATTATTATTATTGTTGTTAGTCTGGTGTTTTCAGTGAATTTTATTGGAACCTGATGTCCTGCCAAAAGTAACACCCTGGGAATCTTTCAACAAGTGTTCCTGGGTGTTCTGTAGATTGCTGCTGTTTTCTCATACACTGTCCATGGGAATTGCATTCTTAGATTAGAGGGGGTGTGGAAAAAGTCATCCTCTTCCCTCTGTGAAAAGAGCTGCTGTTCAGGCTGTATATTAAAAGATTAGGCCAGTACTTTTTTCTAGTGACTTACTATTCAGGTTGTGTTTTGTTTTCTCATTAACCCCTTTGCAAAACAGGTTCAAAATGTTAAATAAGATTGATGTGAATGATCTTGTAGCATTATGCAAACGCTTTGCATAGCTGAGAATGGCCAGTTAAAGGAAGACTGGTGGAAAATTAGACCCAGATATTCAGTCAGCAACTTTCAGCCCTGCAGAGACAAAGAACCTTTAAGAGCTAACTTTATAATGAGGAGCTATAGTACAGCATGGCAGAAATTAAAGGGAGGCCCAAATCCCCTTAGTGACAATTGTGTTTTTCAGAGATCTCCTGGGTAGATGTTGCTTTGAGAGACCTTTGGGAAGGGGTGTAGCAAATGAGGCCTTCCAAGGACTGTATTGGGGAAGCAAATGCCTCTGGGCCAGAATAGGAATGGGAGGAGATTAAAGCAGAATAACCATTTCTCTGACAATGGAATGCCCAAATTCTGCAAATATAGTCTTCTTCTGAAAGGCATTCGTATTCAGCTACTGAACATTTAAGTTTCTGAAGTAGGAAAAAATTTTTGCAGGAACTGAAATTTCTTAGGATTTCTTTGTCACTGTATCTGGTGTTTATCCCGTAGTTTCTCACTTCAAGATGGCCAACGGACAAAAGAAATGGGAACTACTGATTCAGAACTAATGCCCTGGATTTCAAATGGGGGTTCACTCAGTATGCATTTTGTACTGGAGCTGGATTCTTATAAGTGGGTAGCCAAATAGATGTGCCTAAATGAACTGAATGTTTGAGGATGGATGAAAGAGTTAGGGAGAAGGGGGGAAAAAACCCCAAACCACCATGTGGGGCAGACTAGGCACTAGATGACTGTGTTTGGAGTGCCATGGTGGTGTGATGATAATTAACTGGCATGAGCTCAGAGAAGTACCTCTCATTAGCTCCCAGTTTTAGTTGTGCATTGAAACTTTTACACATACCTAGCACAAAGCGATGGAGGAGTTTATCCCTATAGTTTATTTACTTTTCATCACACTCTTCCTTTTCTGGTTTCTGCCTCTCCCAGCAGAGCTCACTGTTGTTGGAGCAACTCAGCTTGTTGTCAATATGTTGCACGGTAGCCCTGAGAATGGTCTTTGTGGTGCCTTTCTGTGCACTCACTACAGTCTTTTTTTCTGAACAAACAAATCCAAATGCCAGTCTTGCCCCTCTTTTCTTATTCACAGTTTTTCCTATCCTCTTTGGGCACCCTGATACTCTGTTTGCTGCTGAAACAACCAGAGAAGAGGGACAAAAGAAACTTCTTTACACCTATTAATATGATTATCTTGTCCGGTGACTCTTAATCGATATTTATCCCTCCTGACAGGAAGATAAATATTTAGCAAAATCATTACAATTGTTCTTCTCAGTTCTTGGCCCAGGCATCAAATAATCTTGTTTTCATTGGCGTTTAGAGGATCTTTTGCCTTGTAATCTGCCTTCTGAAGAAACACTGTCTCCAAGGACACCACTTCTACCTTCCATCCTGAAGGCCTTCACTCAGCTACACCTATTACTTGAATGTAGCTGCGAGATCTTTCCTCTCCTCCCCTTAATTGCATCCTCCTAACACCTCAGCTCCTGCAGCACTTGAGTACAGAATGTGAATTTCCCTCTGCTCACAGGTATCAACATGTTAGCACTGATTGTGTACGTAGTACAGGTGCCTTGGGCAAAAGGCAGACTGAATGCTTCTTGTTAACTGATACAATATGCCCACAGTTTTGAGCCCAAAGAATATTATCTATCGTACCACCAAGAGCAGTCACAGAGTCTTAACTGCCCTTCACAATGCACCAGGAGGAGAAGGGGGCCTTCAGAGGACACAGGTTTTTCCATACAAAGATCGTAATCAGTAAATCACAGCTTTCTCTTAGCCTGTGTATTTTGCTGGTCATTAAGACGAACTTCCCACAAGTGTTGCTCTCATTTCTGCTGAATCAACCTTACAATTATGCCCGCTGATGAGATGACAACAAAATGAGAAGTACTTTATCATGTGCAGGGTACAAATATATCACAGGGATGGAAATGGCTGCTTTATCTGGAGGAGTTCTCAGCTAGATACTGTTGCTTATTTCTCAGAGAGGTCAAGAACAGTGCTAGAGACAGGGTCTTCTGATTGAAGGATAACCACTGGGAACAGCATCCTTCCAGACGGCTCCAGCCAGATCTGCAACAGCATATGCCCACAAAGTACTTCATAAACAGATTTCTCAAGTCCATGGACATACATGGTTAATTGTACAGGGCTCATGATAAAGCCCAGTGCTACTTGCTCTTGCACAACTCCTTTGAGGTTTACTTGGCTGAACTTTACTTTTCATAAGTCATTTGATAATATGTAAAATAAAAGAAGGGGGGGAGGGGGAATATAAAAATTATGTTAGGCACACCAATAACAGACACATTGGGCTTCTAGCTGAGAAAAAAGTTCTCATCAGATAGGAAAAAACAAGGAGGGGAACAAAGGAAGAAAAAAAATTGCTTTTGGATCAGAATAAAGAGTAATATATTGTTATCGTTTGGAGCCACAAAGTGATATATCTTTTTATTTTTTAGCTGTTCTCTGTTGTTGGCAGCTACGGTGACACCTTTCCCTGCAGTTGGCCAAGCATCTGAGTCAGTTGCTCCCAGAGGAGAGATAATGTCCCTGTTTGTACGTTGTGTGAGTGAGGCAAGAGGAAGTGTTTTAAAACGACCCTGCCCCACCCTGGCTGGAAACACCTGAGTTCACCACCACACTGGCCCACACCCCAACCCTGAGCCCATTCCCCAGCCTGGGGATCCATAGCAGAACTGCCATATTGCCATGGCCCAGCAAAGTGAACACCCTAAGGCCGACCTAGTTCAGTAACTCGGGGTGATGCTTGGAGGCTTGTGGCTGAAGATAGCACAGAGAGGGTTGGAAATGAATCAGAGGGCTACTCGGCTCCACATCGATAACCAAAAGCTGACCTAATTAGTAGCCACCAAGTCCTGTTGCCATCTGCTCAAGCTGCCTGTCTGAGCCTGGTACTGAGTTCAAACCTCTGCATAAAGATACAGATCTATAGCATGCCTGAAACACTGTCCACATTAGAGAGGGCTTTAGTTATCTTTTTTTTTTTTAATGGTCTGAGGAGAATAATTAAGTATTAGATCAGCTCAGAGATGAAACACACCTCTCACTATACTTAGTAGCTCTGTCTAGGATGAAGTGGGGAGCTCCATCTTCTCTGGTTTCTGGGGACAGAGACCTCCAGAACTCTCAGTTTTCTGTATCTGTCCCCCTTATTTGGATTACTAGCATTCATCATCTGTCATTTTGAGGACCACACCCCTCTGGAACTCTACTCCTCTTTTTCTACTTTTTTTCTCTCCTTCACGATTTGCTTCCTATACTTAAGTAGTTGGTTTATTGTGTTTGTTTTAGGGTTGTGTTTTTGTTTGTTGGGGGTTTTTGTTTGTTTGGGGTTTTTTGTTGTTGTTTTGTTGTGTTTGTTTTTTTCCTGGGATGCTGAAGATACTGCCTCCTCTGAGCATGTGTTGTGGTTTGTTTTTTTTTATTTTGGTAGGCCTATTTCTCTTTCCACCAAGATGTGTGTAACTGCACCTGGATATAAGTAGTTTTCTCCCTCAAACTCCATTGCACGTTGGCTCCTCATCTGAGGAGGAAAGAGGGGCTTTTATTGTGCTGGTGGACTTTGCCCATCCCTCTCTGGATCTGAATAGGCTAGCATTATTTCACAAGTGCTAAATCCACTCACAATGGTTGAGCTGCTGAGCCAGCTGAACAGCAAACACCAGAGGGGAAACCACATTTCGTGAGCGCTTCAGATTCCTTCAGACTGTACGTGGAGCCATTAAGAGCAAAGTAAAAGCTCTTTGACACGACTCCCTTTGGCAACTTTTTCACAGCCACATGCCAAAAATGGGGGCTGGCTAAGGAATTGGTTCAGAATCAGCTCCCATGAATTTAGCACATGAAAATGAACATGGAGTTCAAATCTGTTTCTGTTAAAAGAAAGAGCAGCATAATGTATTTTCTTGTAGCATATTAATTTGCTGGATGTCTGTCTGATCAGTGTGGATTGCCAGTCAAGGTAGCACCATGGGCAAAAGATGAAAAATAAAAGGTGTTTGTTATGTAGGAATATTTTGTTTGTGTTGGAATCTGGTTTTCTTATTCTTTACATCTAAATTAAGAAGAACCCAAATTGTATATCTCATGTTCTTCTGATCATCCTAGAAGAATTAGATCGTCATCTAATATGACCAGCCAAGAAATATCCAAGTATATAAACAATTATCCCATTGAAATAAGATGGATAAAGGCCTATCTAAAGGAGCTGCTATTTCTGTCTCTGTCCAGACTTGTGGAGGCAGGGGACTTAATTCTTCCTTAGAAGACATAATTGCATATTCCTTAAACAAGTTCTTTCACAATGATCTGAGTTAGCTTAGACACTCAGTAATGAAGGTTTCCTTGCCCAGACAGTCTTGATAGAATGATTACTTTGGGCAGTTGCACTGAGGCAGCAATAGTAATTGATGGTGGTGATGGGGACGAACCTCCCCTTTCAGAGCTTCAGGTCCAGTCAGCGAAAATGTGTGGCCACGGCCTGAAATCACACAGGGGCATGCAGGAACATTTCATCTTGAATCAGCTATAAAATGATACAAACTTGGAGTAGAATGGTTGCATCAAGAGCCTGTATGGTCATTCTGAGTCAGAAGTTCTGTTTAATGTAATTTAGTTTGTTTCGCTTTGGGTTTGCTTCCTACTCTAGCACGGTTGAGCATGACCCTAGCTCTGCCAAGAAAGAGGTGCAAACACAGCTGTGTGCCCAAACTTTAGAAAGCATGTCAAATTTTGTTTCCAATTGGTCTTGAAGGTACATTCAGCAGGAAAAGAAATGTGTTTGTTCTCTTATTAACAGCTTCAATTAATGCGTTTCCTTACAGTGTGTGAAGTAACAGAGTGGTTTCTGATGACTAAATGAAACAATCTTTAAGAATTTCTTAAAAAAAATAATAGAGATTGAGAATTTAGCCTGTGAGAAGTACAGCTGAAACCACAGAACACATGGCTGCTGTGTGGCAGTGCACCCATCCAAACAGATGCTCAGTCTCTTCTTCCTGCTTCTGTCACTTTCTATTTGTACGTCCTTGGGTAAACCGATGGTCACTTAACCATTTTCACCTTGACCTAGTATCTGTAAAACAGGCAGGAAAACACCTCTTGCTCTGCATGGGGATTCTGAAATGAAATTCATTGATATTTACAAAATGCTCAGAGAATGAGGGACAGGAGAGCATAGTTCTCACACAAGTCCTGTGAGTACAAAACACTGCTGTGGTGTTATTTTCTGCAGAAACATTCCTTCAGCAGAACACGGGCTGCAGAAGAATGGTTGGTTGCCCTTGGGCTCCTGTTAGATTGGTAGGAGTAGTTGTTTTTCTCACATAACTAAGGTCTGTGGTAGATTTGGGGCTTTTTTTTTAATACCCCAAAATAGCATTTGGAGTTGTGGGAGTGCAAAGAGAAATGGGCATTTTCACTGCCATTTCCCCATCCCCAGCTTGTGAGCAAATGTTTATAAAACTCTCTCTGAGAAAAGGCAATACAAGAATACTGTAATCTAGACTGCCCCAGGTATGTAAACACGTAACAGAAACATCTGAATTGGACATCAGAACGGTGGAAAAGCCCATG